>WBMZ01001655.1:401887-481979 GCA_013400975.1 Atrichornis clamosus
TATATATATATTTAAATGTATATATGTATGTATGCATGTTCAAATATCAACACTTACCCGTGGTTCTCTTCATTGTCTGTAAACCTGACACTTCTATGATTTTATTGCTGTAATCATTCTCATCAGTTATCACAACATTCCTTTGAAGGATGAAAATGCTGTGTATGTTTTGATGAGGGAAGCAGAATTGTCAATAGCTAAGAATGTGAACTGTGCACAAGTTACTTATTGTCTTAGCTACAGCAACTCTGTCTGCACAAGCATAGCAGTTTTACTCTGCATTTTATTTACTGAAAATTTATCTCGTTAGCAAAATCTTCTCGTCTGAAAAGAGTTCCTGGACTTCCAACAAAATTGTTATTCACTTTCAGTCCAGAGGGTCAGCTAATTATTCTTGTTGAGAGGCAAGGGTTCTTCAATAGAAGAGCTTAAGAGATTTTTTCCATGCTTCTTTCCTCATAGAGGGTATGTAAAAAATAATTAGATAGTGAAATACTAATCTTTGATTGCTCAGAGTTTATTAAGGTGTAGAGACCATTGATGATATTATTCCCGTAGGTGTTTTATTAGCTGTGCCTCCTATTCACATTGTTAATTGGATATCAGTGGGTTTTGATAGACAAGCATTCTCTCAAGATTGTGTAGATTTTTCTGCATATTAAAACTTGCATCATCATATTATGATCAGTTTTTCATCTCGGATGCATCTGCTTTAATTTTTATTTCAGCTGCCTGCGACTGACATTTAGGCACCAGCTTAGGTAGTGGGAATTAGGATCTCTGGCCTCTGATACAGGCTGTGGACCACACAAAAGCCAAGTCAGGTTTCTGAGTGCTCCGAGATAACATCATTTCGATATTAAAATACTTGACCCAGATACATAAAACTTATCCACCAATAATCAAGCAATACCAATTTGGGCTGTAAGTAATTTCAAATGCAAATTTGTCCTTGCATTTCTTTGCAATCTCGGGCTAAAAGAAGAGAAAGTAAATCCAGGTTTTATGCTTAATGCAGTTCAATATTGTAATCTCTGGTTATGCTTATAACCTTTGCTAGAAAAACTTTGTTTATCTGTAGCAGATAGAACTGCCACAGAAAACAAAAATGTGCCAGGCTGTTTTCTCTCTGAACACACGTTGTCTTTGAAGCACAGTGTTCTGCTTTCTGTGCCCACAAGCTCGATCAGACACTGATGTTTTAGAATTCCATCATAATAAATTATCACAAAGGACCAAATTTACATGAGGATACTGCCTAGTGTGAAATGTTTTCCCAACACTTTTTGTGTGATAAACCAATCCCACTTTGTAATTTGCCCCTGAGCACAAACGTGGCATCCTCACAACAAATGATTTCAAGTTTTTATGAAAAAAAAGTCTTATGAAGAATAATTAAACACAGAAGTGATTGTTCCTTAATCTAAAATTATTTCTTTCCTATGTATTAAATATATAATCACACATTAGAAAAGAAGATAGAAGATATATGCGGAAAAAACAATGCAAAAATAGGTGTTATAGAAGATGTATAAAGTGATAAAAAGGACCTTGTCAATGTCAGTATATTCCCAGGTTGTCTTTTATCTCATGTGCCTATCTGCAAGTTCTTTCTGCTTCAGCTTGTAATTCCTTGTGTTGCTTTAAACAAAAGCAAAAAAACAAACTACCAAAAATAAAATGCTGATTTCACTGTTTCTCAAATGGCATAAGATTTGGGTAGAGGTAACTGGTTTAAATGGGCCATGTTAAAGATGTTTTCTTAAAGGCATAAGAAGGAAACATCTTGGTAGTTAAATTCTCTATAACGATTCTTTATGAGACTATTTGTTACATCTCAAATAATGTTTTGATGCTTAGAAAAATACATTAACTGTTTCAAATTATTTTTATCCTGCAACAGAATATCCTAGTGATAAAAAAAGTACTTTTGAACTGCATAAATCCACATATTTTAAAAAACAGCTTGTTTAAAGCTATATATAAATATATATTTTATAGTACTAGTAATAACATTGATAATATTACTATATAAATATATATTTTATAGTACTAGTAATAACATTGATAATATTTTGCTTTTCTCTAAGATTCTCCTAGCATATTCTAGCCTGGGGTAAATATTTTAATACTGAATTCCTGAGGAAAATAGCATCCAGTGTAAAACATTTCTTTGATGGAATTCTAGGATTTGATATAATCTCTGTTTTTTTCCTGTGGCCTATGTTCTAATATATTTTCTGGTCACGAATAGGTGTATAAATGTATATTAAAACATGAAAAAAAAAGAAACATTAATCTTCGGAAACTTCTAGAAGAAAGGTAGGTCATGGTTTTATACATTTATTACTGTACATATATGTTCCTGGTTGTGTATGGGAGGATTTCATTTAGAATTTCCAGGCACCTAGTTCTCTTTTAATCCCCGTGCTCAAAATACAGTGAGTTTGTGAAGGAGTGGTATGGAGGTGGGCTGAACAAAAAGTGCACTAGACTAAGTGCTAGACTAAAATCATAGTCTAGAGATTATTATTGACTTCTTAATCAACATGAAATCTGAACCTTCCAAAGAGCTTTTTAAATCTAGTCTAACAACATTATTGCATCTGCACAAATATATACATTAATATCAGTATTAAATATATGAACTCAAAACTGTAGTGCACAATGTATCCAAATATAGATCTGTCTATTTTGCCAAATGTAACCCAAATCTCACTATCTGTAGTTAGAATATTGAAAAATAGTCACTTCTTAATATTGAATCTCACTGCTTCTTTTCCCTGGTAAATATTGGATGGAGTCAGACAAATTGCACATCACTGTGTAGAGTATGGATATTATAGATTTGCAAAGCAGATGTCTAAGGTGTATTTTATTATTTAATTTAAAAATGAAGGTTTAAGCATTGTTTCAGTACTGTTTATTAGAAGTAAGATGATGCACTTAAACTGTCAGAATAAAATGAAAAAAACCAAGACTAAATAGATGAAAATAATTCTGTCAAGAAACTCTTCAAGATGGAACCAGATTCTTAGAGGATTCAACCTACTGCATTTTTAAAAAGCCAAAATCTTGTGCTGCTTGGTTAATTATTTTTTTAAAGAATTATTTTAAAGCTTGGCATTAAAAAATTGAGAATTCTTTACTAAAATAGGCATACAGTGGTATTTCAGGATTTTCTGCACAGTGAACATTTTTATGGATAGATATTTATTCAATCTGTATCACCAGGTTTCTATTCAGAGCAATCAGTTTCTGAGTATTTGACTTAAAAGAAAAAATTCTGGTAGCCTAAATACAACCAAAACGCAATCCCAAAATACTCTGTTTGCTTTTGTGCTTTGATCTTATGCTAAAACAGTAAAGAAAACAAGTTGTTGGCTAAGAGCTCTCTCACTGTACTTAGATTTACAAGCTCCTGCCAGGAACAGGCTTACCAAATGCTCTTTTGTGCTGTAAACATCTAAGATTCTGCTATCATAAAACTCTTGGAGCAAACTGCATTCCCCATCTCCCTGCCACTGACCTGATTAAGCTTCCTTACCCTGTAACGTTACCTCAAGGGCCCAGTTCCTTTACACTAAATTCTTCCATGAAGAAATCACCATGCTGAGACACTTTCTGGGGAACACAGTAATGGTTGTTTTCTGAGAAGTGTTATTAACGCCTAAGAGAAGTCTCTGCTTTGCAAGAGTTTCAAAAAAGAGTGATTTTGAGGAATCATGTGTTGGTATGCATTCATACATATTTTAGTCTTGCAGGGTGTCTTGCCCACAGTATTTTATACAGTTTATAGTGTATAAAGAGCTTAGATCAAAACCCTGTGTTCAAACTATAGCTTCCTGCCCATACTTGCCTTGTGCTAAACCTCAAAGTTTAAGACCACTGGGCTTTTGAAACCATCCCAGCAAGGCAAACTCTGCTTCCTGTACTCAAGCACCAGCTGAAGGGGAAAGGAGAATGCTGGAGGTGTCCACCTCTCACTCCCGGGGTCAGGAGAGAGATCCCAGGCAATGCTGGGGCCGTTTCTGGGGTAATGACAGAACCTCCACATGAAGGAGCAAGTTTAGTTGAATTGTTCATGTACAGGATTATTACCGGTGACTATTCAACCTACTAACATGCTTGGTTTGGAAATGTACCTGCACGCAATTTACAACTGTATGGAGTCTCTCTTTAGCAATGAGAGAGGAAGAAATACCACGTGTACAGTCAGCACTGAATACCAAAGGGAAAGACACATTAGAAATTTGAGGAAAGAATTTTGAAGGTGTACTTTTCAATAACTTGAATATATATGTATTGGAATGAAACCAAACAGGTCTTCTAGAAATCAGCTATGAAACATTTGATNGCTTTTCAATAACTTGAATATATGTGTATTGGAATGAAATCAGCTATGAAACATTTGATGGACCAATATGCTTGCAAATATAATTTCATCTGTGTGTGCTCACATTCGGCAGGATTAAAGTGTTCTGTAAATGATATGTTTTTGTTCTAAGGCACTGTGTATATAATTTTTCTTATTCACTACCACAAAAAAATAGTGCTCTTGAGGCTGCTAAATCTGTTCATTTAAACTGTGCACATCTACAGTATTATTTTTATTCCCAGATGAAGAATGAAAATTCTCATACACCAGGAAAACATGGTTTATTCATTTATTAGTTTTTCCCCAATCTATAATGCAACAAGAACATCAGCATCAGATGCTTGGTTTCTGCATGAGAAAAATACCTTGTCTACCATAAGAGAATGATTACTTCTTTCAAAAAGACGTGTTTATCAGTTTTTCCACAAACAGATGTAATTTTTTCAGAAGAATAAAGTCTAGAACTTCCTGACAAGAGGCCAAAGGAAGCAGTTGGAAATGCATGCTTAGGATAAAGCCCAAGCTGGTCTCACAAACTTGGGTGAGAATTAAGAGCATGTTTAACTGCTATCTGAGCCCAGCTCCTGCTTTGCACAAGGACGTGCAAACTTCTTTTCCATTAATGCAAGAAAAGGCCACTACTTGACAGAAAACTGTTCAGCCTCAAAACGTCACTTTTCACAATTGTAATCTCTGTATTTTCAGTAAAGATATTTTTACTGTTTCTGGTTTTCTCTCTTACCAGGAAACTGAGATCTAAAAGTGAAAAAGGTGAGATTTGGCAATATAAAACCTGAATTTGTTCAGCAGTGAATATTTTAAGACAGCTGTCTCCAAGGTCTGTGTGATAGCACACACTCAGAGCAGACCAGTTCTATCAGACCCTGTGCCATTGACTTTCTGTAGTTGTTACCCTTTGGTATAGAAAATCAGATTTGACACACATTGCACATTTGACATTTTGCTTAGTGTTCACTAACACAGAGCCAAAAGCCCTGCATTTCCAGGCCATATTTGGTATTTCCTCTAGACAATTTACATAATCTTAACATCTATTTTGCTGTGTCATTATTTCCTATGACTGCAGTATTCAAAGTTTATTTCTATCAGCAAGGCAGTATCTCCTCCCAAAGTAAATGTGAGGAAAAACCTCCTGACATTGGTGTAAGACCACATTGGGGCACAAATATGGTTTCATGCAGGTTGAGTGGAGTAGGAATGGCTACATCAGGAATGGATCCAGGGTGCTGAGGTCTGTGAAAGCCTTACAGCCAGCCTTGCCAAGAGAATGTTATGTCCATTTTCTATAATCATTGCAAATGGTTTTCAATTTTTCCTCCAAAATGTTAATGGAATAAAAGGCCATAAAGATTGTTTTCTTCTTGCCGAAAAGAGGCAGCCCATTCTCTCCTTATAAGAAAGAAGAAAAAACAAAAAAAAATCTATGCTAAGTCATTATATTAATTATGCACCTGTAAGGATAAACAGTATTGTTATGAATAACAGTATTCAACAACTGTTTTTCATGTCTACATTTGAGCTATAAGTTTGGTTTATTTTTTTTCATATTTTTAACTTTATGTAAAGCTGAAGAATGAATCTCACAGTTTGGCCATGTTTCTGTTCAGGGTAAGCTCCTTTGATCTTTCAGCAGTTTGAAGGTTCACTTTCTATGCAGAGGATGCAAATGCACTTTGGAAGTGATACCTGGTAGGAGTTCATGTGTGCTTGGCTCTGGACTTTTGATGTTGTGCTGTGACATTCTTATGGGCAAACTAAGGATATATGATCTAGTTCTGGAAATTTCTCCTCCATCATTTTCAGTGGTTTGATTTTACAATGCAGTTGGGTACTGAGTAGGATTCATCAGGTGTTTATTCTGAACCTTTTTATTACTAAATACATTAATTAATGTTCTGAACGGTAGAGTATGAATAATATCTTTACCATATTCAGTAAGGATGCCAGGCCAGAGCCAGGAGGGGTTTGGACATAGTAGGGAATAGGGTTAGACCTTGAAAATAAAAGCAGATCTGCAAAAATTTGATGAATATCAGAACATTCAGAAGGAAAGGCCAGAAGTCTTGAAAATTGTCAGAGGAAACATAAGAAAAAGGGAGAGCAATTATGTCAAGTTTTCAAACAAGTGCAGGTGTAATGAGGCATGAATAGCTGATATTTCTGCTTTGTGGAATGATAGAGATTTATCACAGCTTCTTAGATTAATTATCTTCGGATAAATCAGAGCACTGGAACAGTTTACTGAGGTCAAATATGAGGTCTCTTCAGTGTTGCTTTCTCTGACTGGTAGAGCTCTGTATAAGCTTAAAAATGGTCTGAAATTAAACAGAGAATTGTTCAGTTAAGCTTTCAAACATAAAGGTAAAAAGGCAGTCTTCTACATATATTTTTATTTGTAAGAACTGATGGAAATTAATTCAGTTAATAGGTTAAAGAGCAATGAAAACTTTTCATGTCACAAAAATAAAGGCAAGCAATTTTCATGATTTAGATGAGAAAAGAAAAGGTGTATTGTTTGTAAGATCAAAAGAAATTGAAAGGAAAAAAAGTGATTTCCAAGAATGTTATATAAAGTTCATAGCCTCTTTCCATCTCTGTCTCTTAAATTCAGTTTTCTGACATGGAAGTTCACTACTAAGCAATGACTTTCAGGAAAATATTCCTAAGGAAAACCTGAACCTTGTTACTTTTCATGTTATTTGATCTTGGATAACTCACAACATACTCAGAACAGTAACTGCATTGAAAATCTCTTCAAACTGCTTGGACTACAAGAGACATGTCTTTTATTCTTCTCTCCTTTTTGCATATATAGTGTTGTTTTTTGCATCTCTAAGTGACGTGGCCCATATACTGATAGCAACAAAAAATGAGGTCTGAATCATCCCTTCTCCTCTGAATTGTAGATTGTGTGATGATCTCAGTTGCAGACCAGATCCCTGCTTTTACCTCTGTTAACAGATTTCTGCTTCAATGTATCTCCATGATTTTAAGTTTTCAAGAATCCTATTGCCCCAAAATCCTAATATATTTTTAACGGTGACACATTAAGGGAAAAGTGCTGAAGTGATGTATTTCCATATATTCCCCTTAATAAGTCAAGCATATGTTGAAAGAAACTGTGAAGGCATAAACTCACTTCTTTGCCCTTAACTGGCTACCACAGTTTATTTTCTCAGATGAAATAAGGCTTCAGAAGCTGCTTTGAGATTACACAGTGACAGGAAGTATAGAAATTGTAGGAATTTAGTATTTGACTCTTTTCAGCACTATAAAGTTCTCAGAACTGGGGCAGAAAACAGAAAATCTCTCTAAAAACCTGTCGTAGAAAAATGTAACTTATCATCAGGCTGAAACCTGAGGCCTGGGTACATCGTTGGGATGTACTCAGGGAATCAGACAGGCAGGAAGGGACTGCATGAGGTCTCTCATCCAGCTCGTTCTCAAAAGCAGTGTCACTGCTGACTGAATTTAAACCTGACCTTGTTGTGCAGGTCTTGAAAAACTTCAAGGTTAGGGATTTCACAACCTCTCTGTGCAATTCGTTCCAATGCTTAATTGTGCTCAGAGTGAATTATTTTTCCCCTTGCTTTGACTAACGACCCTTTTCTCTGGCACTGCCTTCTGAGCCCCCTCCATGGGGGCTGCTCCACGTGCAGCCGCTTTCATGGTCCTCTGGGGACTCACTCAGGTTTATCAATGGAATATTTGTACATGTCCTTGTATTGGGGCCCCCAAAACGGGCACAGTGCTCCCGACGTGCTCTGAAGAAAGCCAGGTAAAGGTGAGTGATGATCTCCTCAGGGTTTGCCTTCATCCCTGCCATGACTCCTCTTTCTTTCTGCTTCCCTGCCGGTCAGTCCCCAGCCCTATTTTGGTGGGGGATTAGTCCATCCCATACGCAGTATTTTGTAGCTATTCTTGCTGAATTTTGTGGTATTCCTTCAGCCAAACGAAGCCTCTCTGAATGGCAGCCCTGCCCTCAAGCACAGTGACACCATGGCCCAGTTGGTGTCATCTACAAACCTGGTGGTGCTGCGTCCAGGCTCCTTTAGTGTACAATTTTACTAACAAAAAAAAGTGAAATGTAAAGATTGTAACTAAACTAGACTTACAATAGCAATATTAATTTTTCTTTTACATTAAAAAAATTTTTTAAAAAATCTGTAAAGTACCATCACTGGCAGCTTCCCAGGAGTATATTTTATTTTACATATTTGTGCCTGCTTTGCGTGCTACCAATTTGTGCATCTTCTTATGGAAAAATAATTTTTAAAAATTAGTCTTTCAAATGCCTTTTTTTTCAAAGGATACTCATTTAGTTTCCTGGTTCTTTAACAGTAAAGGCTTTATTATCAAAAGGGATGTTACAACTAATGAGACCATACAGTGACATGTTCCTGTTTCAACAGAATCCCATTAGAGCTTCAGTAAATTAAACTGCATTTTGAAGAAAAAACAACTGAAATAAAAGTTTAAAAAAGTTTAAACATATAAAATATAATAATGATTAGGCAGAATTGTCTAGTTTGAAATGATGTGTGTGTTATCATTCCAGGGGCTTGCACTAAAGTAAATATTAATGTATATATTAATAACAAATAAAGTAAATTAAGAAAAATTGAATTAAACCAACTACTATGAGAAAACTTCATTTTGAATATTCCCATATTTACTGTCACTGTCAGATACAGAGAACCAGGTAGAAATTAAAACAGGAGAATCCAAAAATGTATCCACTTGAAAGTGAAGTGTCCTCTCCTCTGACACAGCAGTGAATCCACAGTGAATTGATAACACAAGAGACCATTCAAATGAGGCTTTCAAGTACTTTTTAATTATTGGTTAGATATTACACATTCCTCTTTCTTTAGAAGAGTGTCTCAGGAGCTATAAACCACGATTTATTTTACTGAAACTTTTGATCTTTTTTTCATTCAGCAAATATTGACTTGATTTTTCATGCCTCTCCCAAAGAACAAGCCAAGTAACTAATGGACTGCACACTTTCATCTCTGTCAGATGATGTCAACAGCACTGAATGTCAGGGTGAATCCACAAATAGAGGTTAACCTGCTGCTTTTCTGCCTGGATGTTTACCAGTAGGCACCTGCACCATCATTTAAACTAGAAGTCAAATGGAGATTAAATGGTTGGGTTTTTTAGAGATATTACTTAACTGTTTTGTTTCATTTCATAGCAATCCTGAGGAATAGCAGGATCAGCTTTTTATGTCTCTGAGTTAACAAGTTTGCATAACCACCAGCAAAACATTTCTTTATTTATGTATTATTCATCAGGGTCTCTGTTATAGGTTACAGGGAAAATACAGAAAGGTGTGGTGAATATTGCAAGTTTAGAATCAAAAATGAAATTTTGCAGATCTCAGAGGAGACATAGGAAATCAAAAATTCAGAAATTTTCACTTACTTTGAAGCTGATTACTCTACTGGCCCTGAAACAGTTCTTTCTTTCCACTCTTGACAGAGACGTGCTCACCTGGCTGCCCAGTTTGGCTTTGAAGTACCCAGGAAGGGAAAGATGCAGCTGCCCCAGCGCTGGTGAATCGTTGGAATACGAAGGGATTTAAGGCACAGGTTACAGTGCACTCTTTGGTTTTATGAGTATAATATTCTATCTGAATGTAAGACCATTCTTTTGTTTAAACAAACATTGTTCTACTGCTCCACTGTGTTGCGTTTCCTAGGTGTTCATTCCAGGCTGCTGCAGAACAGCGGGAATGGGACATGTGGACACTTTTTTCCAGGGAGAAAAAATACTACTTAACACTGTTTAAAAGAGACAACAGATGGGGAGACTGTTTCTCAAAATAATCCTCCCTAATGGACATTGCAGTCACAATCCTGCAGAAAGAAGGAGGAGAAAAAAAATCTCTGCAGCATCTGTGAAAGGAAATCCTGGGAAAACAAATAAATTAGGCTCTTTTAAACAGACAAATAACTGCCCGAAGTTATTTATACATAACAACATTTGCTTAGTTACTTCTTTCCATTTTGTTTATGGATGGTTTAACTGAATTTTCAGATGGGTTCTGTCAGCCCATGTTCCCAGCCCTGGTTCTTTTGCACTGCTTCAAAGTGTGGACAGAAATTTGCTTGAGCAGCTGGGGAATTCTTGGCATCAGGATCCCAAAGGTATTGCCAGCCAAGTTGAGGCCATGTTTTTTTGCCACTTATCCTTGTCCTTCTCACCAGCATGGAAAGCAAAATGTTGAGAGAATTCTCCCTCTTCTTGCTTGCAATGCCATCCATATATGCAAATATATCTCATCACTTCTGTTCTCCTTTTGGCAGTGAATAAACTATTAATCTGTAAAACTTCACATAGTTCTAGTGCTTTTCTCATACTTTTTTTAGTGTAATTAAATCATATTTTCTTTATTCTATTTGTTGATCTGGGCAGTGACTCATATATTCCTTTGTAGTGTCTAGAGGCTAATTATAATCCTTGTTCTATGTTGTAACATTCATTACAACTACTCTCTAACATTTTGGCTCTGTATTTATAAGTAGATAGTTTTGTGGTTTTTCACTGCTATTTTTCAAAAATCTTGCTATTTTCAGAACTTGCATATTCATTGTTTGATTGGGTCTATTAAATTGTATGGAAATAAACATGGATTTTCCCTGCAGCAAAATGTCACAGAATGAGCTCCAGTGCTGCTAAAATCAGTTAAACTAGGGGAATGAAACAGAAGAAAAAAAAAAAAAAAAGAGTGGGCTGGAAATAGGAATAAGAACAGATGGCCTAAGTTAGCATTTTTAGATATTATATTACATAAAGTGGTAGGAGGGAAACTGAAGAGGTAAATAGCAACCTTTTTAATAGTAGAAGTGTTCTGTTGATACTCTCTCTGTATTGTATGGGTAAGGAAACTGAAAACCACACTGCTAAATAGTACCAATTTCAACATTAAACTGGTTAATTAGTGAAATT
This sequence comes from Atrichornis clamosus, assembly GCA_013400975.1. Taxonomy (NCBI): domain Eukaryota; kingdom Metazoa; phylum Chordata; class Aves; order Passeriformes; family Menuridae; genus Atrichornis; species Atrichornis clamosus. The sequence continues at coordinate 413,244 of WBMZ01001655.1, forward strand.
GGAAGTGCGAGAATACCTACAATGATTATGAGTATCTCCATGGCTTTTTAAGACTTTTGCATTTATTTGAAAGAAAGCATTTATCATTTTATAGGCGCAGATCTGCACAGCTCGTTTGCAAATTAAATGCACAGTAATATCCTTCAGAGACACTGCCACAATGTGTCTCCAAAGGAGTGTCTGTAGTTTCTGGCTTGAAGCTGTCTGCCACACTTCATGTGTGATTTCTGCAATGCCTGACTCTTTATTTAGGAGCTCAGTTACTACCCAAACTTTTGTAACATTGCCAAGAAACTTCCAGTTGAATGCTGGCAGCACTTATTTTATTGTATGAAAAGTAAAACAGAGTAGATTCACGTGCATATTTTTTTGCAGAGAAATTGTTCAGCATAGTGGTTGGGAGCAGACAAAAGCTTTTTTTTTGTGTCAGTGTGTAAAATGGAACCTGGACACATCCTCAGGGAATTGTTAAATTGTCACTGGCGTCATATTAGAACACAACTATATATATAAGATTAAAGAATGTAGGTCATGTCTAAAAGTGCAAAGAGTCCCAGAGATCCAATGATTCTGAAAATGATCTGGGATAGTGGTTAATCATTCTATCATGCCTGAGAAAGTGGCAAGCCAAAACCCTCAGGTGTTTTGAAATCCCCAGCCTTTAGACAGCTGGTTAGGATATGTTCTTTGGAAGTATGCAGTGTAGATTTCCGTTACTTAGGTAGAAAAAGCCTTGAACCTGTAACAGACAGCAGTTGTTAAAGCTGGGATTTTTTAATGTTAGGGAGGAAATCAGCCACATCTGAAATTTGTCAAAACACCCTTCACCACTCCGGCTCCAAAACCACTTTATCAGTGTGATTAGCCAGGATGAGCCCGCGAGCAGAACATAAAGTGCTGCTTCTGATGATGCTTGGGAAGAGCAGGTACAGCCTGACCAGCATGGTCAAAACAGGCACTGGGAACAAAAACAGAACCAGCAACATCAGAAGTGTCCTGCTGAGGTCCCCAGCATCTGGGCCCCGCTGCAGTCCCACAGGAGCAGGATGACTGGTGTCCAGAGTCACAGCTCAAAAACACAGGGGCCCACACCCAAAATCAAAACTCCATCCAGGTCCTTGAATCCTTCTATGAGTCTGGAGAAATAAACTAAAGATATAAATAAGAACAGAGGATGAAAATGAAAAAAAAAATCATTAGATAAAAAATAAATATAAAAAATATTATATAATATAATAATAAAAAATATAATAATAACATATACCTACCAATAGTTGAGCACTTTAGTGAATCCATTAAGGACCAAAACACAATGTAAGTTACATCTTTATATGATAAACTTTGTATTGAAGTCAGATATTCTTCACTAATTTATTAGCTAAAGAAACTTTTCCTACTTATTAATTTAAGACATCCTGTCCCTCTATTCCTGTCTAAAGCAATTTTTAATACAAGTGTTAAACACATTTTACTGAACCATTTAGTTTGGCCACAATGCATCTTTCCAATTAGATAAGACCTGAACATCTGGTCAGAATTTAGCTATAAACTTCTTTATGACTGTACCTATTTCATATCTAAAATCTGATAGTTTCATTATATTCATAGCTTTGAACAAAGAAATGCTCTCCTACATTTTAAATAGTCATTTTCCTTTACCTTTTGATATGTTTGTGTTTCCAAGAATGTGTCATTTGCAATATGATAGGCAAAATGTCATGGGAATCAAAGTTCTTCTGTGAGCTGGGTCATGTTCATTTGTGCAATGAGAATGAATGCATAAATTATTTGTTTATGTAATTTTACATTTTGTTTTTGAATTATGTTTAATATCATACTCTTATTATACATCTTCCAAGAAGTATTTTCAAATAGATAATGAATAATTAAATTACATAATTTCTCAAGATAACACGATTTTAATGAGTGCTGTGAATGAGGCTCATCATTAACATACCTAGCTGCTTGAAGAAACTGACTCTTCTTTTAGAAGCTTTGTCCATACCAGGGAAAGAAAAATATTTCTCTGTATTTGCTTCCATTTATGTCATTTGTTTAAAAGCATAGGCAAACATTGATAAGAGCATGATTCAGATAAAACATAGACAAAGGAGTTTATCTAGATTAAGTATATACAGTTCATTGGTTCATTTAATAGACACAATAAGAACTAGAATAAAATACATTATAAAATAAAGCTGTGCTGTACTCAGGTCAGAAGCCCAGACTGCAGCCAGAGTCTCGCTTTGGCTACTGTTCAGCTCTCCTGTTCCTAAGCTTTAGCACAGTAAGGGCAGGATTTTTCAGATTTTCAAGTAGGTTTTAGATGTCTTTCGCAGTATCCATAATCTTTCTTGTAGACTCTTCATTGGCCAACTTGCCTACTCACAGAGGGTGTTCTGCTGGTAAATTCACTGTAAGAGCTACACTTCCCCATGTATTCAGTGATTATTCTAGTCTTAGCAGTAAGTTCTGCATTTCTCCCTAAAGCTTTTTCTGAACATTCTATTGTCACAAGACCAGGCAAGAATCTGTAAAAAGTGGCCATTCAGATAAAATCAAACACACCATTAATTTGATGGAGGGGGACGGGGAGGGGAATTATGTTGTGTCAAAGGCATCATACGAAGAAAGATTTTAGGAAATGAACCTTTCAAAGTACCAAACTCACTACCTAAATTCAACCAAAGGTTTTTCATTCTTTGCATCTTTTTGGAAAGCTTTTCTTTCTATATTCACTCTCACTCTGTTGAACAATACTGTACTCTTCAGCATTGAAATATCTCTTCCTTATCAGTGATGTCTCAGAGTGATCAAATTTAATCAAATGCCAGATAAATCTGTTATCAAATCTGTCCATAATCAATTGGTATAAGACCTAAATGCATTTTCACATCTGACCTAACTCTTTAGTCTGTGTACCATGTGTATTTTATTGTTGACACAGTTTTATAACACTAAAAGGAGAAATATATTGTAATTAAGACAAATATATATATTTTCAACTATTCTTTTATGTACACGTGCCTCCTGGAAGGCCATAATAATGGTAATGACTCATTTCTAGGGAGGGCAGTTTCGTTTTGTTGCAAAATAATTCCTCTTTAGCCTAGTGATAGAGGAGAAAAACTGAAGTCAAGAGATGATCAATATTTTTCCCATAGCAATTGAACCAACTGTAAATAACACTATCTCCTAAATAGAACTGGGTTTGATTTAAATGTCCCCATAAACTTTGTTCAGGCTCTGCTGAGCCTGCAATGTATTTTAATCCTATCAGAGGGAGAAAATCACTTGTGGAAATACAATAAACAAGCCTAAAGGCAAGGTGAAGAATCTACCACTATATTATTGATCCAGCAGTGGGTCTGAGTGGAAAAAGAGTTTTAACTGGTCAGTTACCATCCCCAGACTCACTGTTTGAATTGTGTTAGTTTTGTCATTGTATTTTGCTGTTTGAGAAGAGTGCCTCACTGCCAAAGACCAGTCATATTATGATACTAAAATAATATCAAAAGTTATTTTATAAACTCTCATAGTTTAGAAACCATATACTCCATTCTTTAATTTTAATTAAGTTTATTTCCCTTGATTGAGCGGACATTGCAAGAAAACTAGTGAAATAAAACTAGGTAAAAATCACGCCTTGAATGTTTCCCGTGCTGAGTGTATTTGGTTCCTGTGTTTCTGGAAACTTTTCAAACTTTTTGGTGCGTGCATATCCATCAGCAGCTGCTGGAGCCACAGATCTCTCTGGCGTTGAATCAACTTCCTTTTCCTTTTGCTGTAGGTTTGCACTGACTCGAGGTAAATCACATAGCTGGAAGTACATTTCTCACGGGGTAAAGGGTTTGTAAACACAATGACAACACACATGCTTTGCTCTGTGTCTGTTGCTTGATGATCAAGCTACCATCAGCAAGAAAAGTGAGACTAATGTATTGAGTCTTTGCATGTTCTTGGGCATTGATAGGACAACATTGGTTCCATTTTAGTTCCCTAGTTGCTTTTGAATTCCTACAGGCATTTTAATTTTCACTGTCATATTTTTTATTTCCCTTGATAATAATTCATGTTTATTAGGAATAGCTGCTTTTCCACAATTTAAAATAATTTGCAATAACGAAAACAAGGGAGACATAGATTAACTACGAGGATTTTTCGTTCTGGACTAGTATAATAGAACTTAGCAACAGCACAGTTTCTTCCCATGACTGCTTACCAATCTCACATGAACTCCATTAGCAATTATGATGCCAATGGCTGATAGTGTGCAGAAGGGTAAAAATGGAAAGTTTTAAAACATTTAAAAGTACACTAAATTAATCACAGTTTAAAAAAATCAGTAAAGTAAATGAACTTGTAGGTTTTGTGTTGGAAATAGCAATTGGCTCCAGAAATTTTCGTGACAGGTCATATGCTTCAAGAAAAAATATTCCTACCTCTTGGGAGGATTTTAGGCATCAGAATACTTTATGAGCCAACTCTAAATCGATATTAACATGAAATATTCACAATGGATACAAGGGAACATGTGAGTCAATATAAAACATTCATCTGTTAAATAATTTACAGTGCTTTTTTTTTTCCCTGTTCATCTATCCCACTTTCAGGTTATGCTTATAGTCTTTTAGATGTCACTTTTTTCAGCAATGAATGGAGTACTCGTTGGTTTCCAGGTTTTTTATTAAAATTGCCTTAGAAAAAGTGATGGTTTCAGTTCAGCTATCTAACAGAAAAGGAAATGTGAAGTTGTGCAAATCTTCATGTAACCCAAAGGTTTCTTTTTTTTTTTACTTATCAAACACTTGAAGCAAGGCAACGATTCACAAATTGCCAAAAGCACAGGGAAAACCCTTCCTTTCTCTTCTCAGGAAGAAAGGGGGAAATAAAAAAAAAAAAAAGGGAAAAATCCCCAATCTTGAGGGTTTCAACCTATGGCACCTACAAAAGCTTCTAACCTGTGCATTGTGGGGTACACAGAGAAAGGTGCTCACTCATCATTTTTAACCATTCCTAAACTGAAGAAGAACAGATCTGTAGTGTTGCCATCAGGCTCTTTGTTTCTAATCCCCATTCTAAACCTCATAAAACTTAAAAAATTAGTAGAACTTCATCTACCTTCTATGAAAATATCTGGTAGTTAGCAATTTATTATTTTAATCAATAGAAACAAAGATTTTCTACTTCTAGGCTTGATTCAAGACTAACAGATGAAGGAGATAATATCCAAGTAGGGAGAAAATTTGAGGGCTACCTTTTCTGCCACCACCTTTGTATGTCTCATTTCCCTGAGTGTAAAGACAGTTAAGAACCACATGTTTTATTTTTTCAAGTAAGAACTCAAAAGAAATATTCAGTTCTTGATGTACACATGAACTACATGTGCCAGTTCTGTTCTCAGCCATGAGTGCTATTGTAATACAGGTAAATTAGACAGCAGGAATTTGAATCAGATTAGGCTTCTAAATGCTATCGAAATCTTTGTTAGCCATTTGCGTTTTCTCTTTTGCATAGGATCACATTGGCTCTCTCTTTAGCTCAAAATCAAGCTGGATCCTCTTAATAAGACTATGACATCATGACAGGAGTTACTGTATGCAGATTTGCCACTTATAATCAAATCACCATTTCCTCTATCAGTTTGGTTGCATTATTAATTGACACTTAAAAGTAATTTTGATGATTAAATGAGCTGTTCTTCACAACAAGCACGTAATTTTCTTTTTCCCATGAAGAATACAAATCAAGACATAATGTTCTGCGCTTGGCACGTCTATGCCAGGTGTAAGAAAATTGGTTTGGCATTTTACTTCTTTCTTTACCTTCTTTTTTTTCCATCACTCGTAGTATATATTTCTCCGTGTTTTTATTTGGTAGATAGGAATTATTTTGCTCCCAAAGGCAATTCTGACAATAACTGTGCATAATTATTTTTGCTGGTCAGACAGGAAGAAAATGAGGGTGAATATGCTCATGCAGTTGGTCCTGTTGGTTTCTTCTGGAGTTGTCAACCACCAGTGTGGCATCAGGTGGTATCTAAATTTTTAAAAATTTATTCTGCAAGTCATCTGTGAGCAAACAGAAGCATTATTCTTTTCACTTAGGCCTCCAACTCAAATGTTTCTCACACTAAGTCTAAATGCCATTCAATGGAAGGAAAGTCTATCTTGTTACCCTTCTTGTTCAATATGATTGAAGATCTTAAGAAAACATAAGAGGCAATTGATATTATGACACCTTTAATAAATCTCTACATTACTAATTTTAATTAAACGTAAAATATATGGTCTCTTAACCCTCTTCGTGATAGGTATGTGTGAGAAATAACAGCAACTCAGACTATGAAGGACATTTCAAGCACAAATTTATTTGTTTTCCTTTCATGCAAGAGTGTTGAATTTTACTCTCTGCAAATAAACAGCTGTAGCTGCTACAGTGATAGATTCTATTAATTAATTTGACAGGTAAGGTTTAATCGTAGAAGGAAGAAAACCAGAGATATATTTTATTAGCAGGGAGCCATATTTACAGCTTCATCTGCGTACATTTTATGTTATTTGAGCACTATATTCTATATTTTGTACGGGTTTATTGTGTTCTTTGCTGGAATTTCTGGTTTTATAAAAACAAATTATTTCAAATTCTCAAGATACTTCCTACTAAAAAAACTCACCCTGGAACACAAGAAGTAACGTTCTGGCCTGGTTTGCACTAGCAGGAGTTTGACTTTGATGACATTTGTTGCCCCTTTTGTAGATGTCTGGCACACCATCACATCTAACAAGAACATTTACAAAGACGGTTGTGATCATGAGAACAAAACTGACTCCCAGTACCTGCAGGGGGTGGCCACAGAGTTGCCAACAGCTCAGCTCATGCATCCTCCAGGGAGGATGGACGAAATGCTTCCCTCTTCGAGGCCGTGGTCAAACTGGTGAGCAGGTCAGCAGAGGACCCACAGTCTGTGCGTGGAGCTCTCCTGGCCCAGAAGCAGAGCTGGGAGGAATTCCAGCTTTACCAGGTCAAAGGCCTGCACACACTGCAGCAATGCAGCCAGCCACAGTAAGAAGTGAAAGAACATATCATGCTCTAAATACATAACATTTGATCAGTTTAAGAAAACAGGTGATGTATTAAACTTCTCGGTGAGATTTTTCTTTTACGTCACATAATCCTGAATTATGCATTAGTCTGCCTATCTTTACTCCTGTTTATACATTTCAATTACAATATGTTTTTCTGTTGCTTACTCAACTTTTATTGCTTTTCTCCTTAAAGAATATTTAAATTTATTTTTTAAAATGTAATTCAACACAGGCTTTTGAAAAACTCCAAAAGTTTGGAAGGAATTTCCAAAATGACAAATGGTGTCATACTCATCAAAGAAAATTGCTATCAATTCTAAGTGCTTTATTAAGTCTATGTCTTCAGAACTGACTAGTCAATATCTAACTTCATTAATTCTTTTAAAAATTAGAGAAATACATACTAAAACGTAGTATTATTGTTCAAATGTCTGCAGCAGTATGTTAATTGATTGTTCTTTTTGTAGCTCAATTTCAATTTCAGATTATGTTTAAAATTATCTACTGTATTCTTGGTATCAACTGCCAAGCACATGATATTCTGGAAAGCAGAAACTGCTAAACCTCTTATGCATATTTTTTTTTCTAAATGTTATACCTAATTTTAGCACTGTTAACATTGTCATCTTGCAATTATATAGGGGCATATACAGCATGACCTGCAAATAATGTATCAGCAAAGGGTTTTCCCTCCTACAGGCTTCTATTTCAAATGCTTCATGGAATCAGAAGGTATGTAAAAGTTATTCTGAGCCACTAGCCCACCTACTGCATGTCACTGTGGATTGCTGAAAAGTGCTATTAAAAAAATGAATTTAAGATGGTGAAGAAGATAGGAGCCGTTACATTTGTTGTGACGGAATTTGTAAGATGTTCAGTTTTATGTGTCAGTTAAAAGCAAAAGAAAGCAAGAATGTTACATTTCAATCCACAGCTTCCCCAAAGTAGTTTCATGAGTTATTATGTTGCCAGCTGCCAGATGGTCAGTGACTTATCTGAGGGCTTAGATAATTTATTGAAAACAACATTCATTCGTTTCTGTCAAATTTTTATTTAGGAACAACTTGAGGTTTTACTGTCTTACTGTTTTTCTTCCTGTGGAGTGAGTGAGGAAATGAAGACATTTGAGATGTCCTTCTTGCTTTGCCCCGACGTCGGGAAGGAATTCACGGGGGTAGTTTGAGCTTCTCCTGGATGACAGTGCAGGATTCAGTGAATACACAATGACATTCCAGTTTTGAGGAGTGATTAGGAGATGTCTGGCTGAGAGTGCAAAAAAGAGTTGAGCTGTTCTGGCTGGTACAAAATTCAATAGCACATCATTCAGCACGTATTGACGAGATCCCACATTTGCAGTTCAATAAGGAGAACATGCTTCTTTGCAAGGATAATTACAGTGTCCAGGTGACCGTGTGAAGGATGGAGGGAACAAGGAGGCCCTTTACAACTGATCTTATTTTTGCCTTCCACCAACTTCTTTCTTTTTTTTTATAATTTCACAGCTCTTGCTGTTGAATGTTTGTTTTCATTTCTAAGGAATATGGGACCAGCACTATTAATTCTACAGACACCAGAGGTCTGATATAATGGTAAAAGACGGCAGCTTGGAACTTTTATGTAGCTGAAAATTGAAATCCTAGACTATGGAAAAACTTTGAAGAATTGTGTGCAGCTGTGAAGGAATTGGCAAAGCTGCTTAACTTTGATTGCTTCAGTTTGTTCCCGAGTTCTTTCTTAAAAATCGCACTCTACAGTAATGAACACTAGTGAAGTATTCTACCTGAGTATTCTGAGGTATTGTATTCCTTTAATTATGGGGTTTGAAACAGAAATAGGAATTATTTTCACCATGCTCTGAGGCAAGTCCAGCCCACAGAAAGTGTAATTTCATCATACCCTACAGTTTTTCTCTCTCTCAGTGATGTCCTTGTTGCCTGAATACTTGCCCAGCTGTACTGCACTCACATGATCTTCTTGTTTGAACTTGGGAGGTTATGCACAAGGAAGGCAAATGTAGCTTTTGGTAATTAATTACGCTGTTCTTTAAACTGCAAACAGTTTCTAATAACTATTTGCTTTTTGATACCATTACGTCCATAATACCTCTTTTTCTCATTATGAGGAAGAAGAGGGTGAAAAATTAAAATACTAAAGTGATATTATCAGGATAAATCAAACAAAAATAGCCACTGACAAAATAAGAAGGAAGGCTGAATAGTCAAGGGATGAGAGATAATGTGCATTAATGAAAAAGGTGAGCCTGACTGATTTAGAGCCAGCATTTAGAGCTGGGGATGAAGGGAAATTAGAAACAGACCCTATTTTTATTTCATTGCATAATAACCTCATTGAACAAGTGATGCACTGGAAGTTACTTAGGAGGTCTAAGAACTTGAGGCACTAAAAGCTCCTAAAGCTTAGTAAAAGCCTTTGAGGGCATAGTATCTTCCTCTTAAGGCAGAACCTGTTTTTAACTTATGCACTGCTCTGGACTTGGGATTAAGATTTGACTCTAGGTCCCAAGCACTAACATAACATGGAAAAAACCCAAAGAACTCAGAAAGTTACTACCTGCGACATTCACTGGGGCTCCAGAACTCCAATAAATTGTATGTCCAGGTGGGATGTACTGTTTGTCCCATGAAAAACAGGATATTTTGAAGTTTAAACCCATGTTAATGAAGATACTATCATCCTGTAGTCCACTAATCTGTTGAAATCAGTAGGAGCTACACAACAGGCTAATACTGGATATTTGGTGCCCATGTGTTGCCTTCAACCACCAGGAAGTCAACAGCAGAGAATGTAGCTGAAATCAGGCTCCTCAAGGCATAAACAAATAATCTGGCTGCCAGCCCATTCCTCTGAACTCTAAACAGCAACACTGGGGTGAAGCAGCATGAAAGATGCTGCACAGTGCTCGTGGGAACAGACGCAACCTCTAAATCTTGGTTGTGTTCAGGTGTGGTGGTCTATTTATGTTAGAGCCTGTTGCTTGCTCCAGTGGGGTTGTCATTCCCTGGGATTCTTGCTGGGCTTGCACATGTGGCAGTAAGTGCAAGAAACATGCTTCTGCTCTAGGAAATTAAATCCTTACTTAGCACAATAGAGCACTGAAAGTGAAATAGTTGAATTTGATGAACTCCACTGAACGTCTCATATCTTAGCAGAGAAATACAAGTAACCAGAGAATCCTTCAACCTTGACTTTAATAGATGGAGATAAGAGGGAAAAATGTGCTGCCTCTAAAATTATTCTTTCTAAGGGCAGGGGGCATAAATGGAAACTGCATTGTGTTCCATAGCAATATCACATCCCATGTGACAGCACTGTGCCCAAGGTCAGCAGGGACATACCATTCATTACATGTGTGATTAATGGGAAACATTGGAAATGCTGATCAGTCTATCATATAAAAGGAAAATAATATTATATAGAGTTATTCAAATGAATAAAGTAAGTAAGTTTAAAAAATCAGCTCAGAATGATGTATTAATGTACTATTCTGTTTAATTTGTATTCTAGTACTGGTCTTAGAAAAGCATTCTGTGCCAGTTTGGGGTATTTAGTGTGATATTTAATTTAAAGCTATGATTGAATTCTGGAAAATCTAACAAGCATTTAGCTTCATTTATTAATATCTAAAGATGCTGTATTCATCATCAGTGATTTTAATTAATGTTCCCCTTCAGCAATGATATACAACAGTTAGGTGACCTTGACGAGGGAACATTCTATGCTATTAAATAATAGGCATCCAAAATATTATTTTGATTTCTGTGTCTGCTTGATTCATTCATTCCTTTGGCAAAAGTTGTTCTTGGTAGAATAAAGCCATGCATGCAATGAGACAATTGTTTGAATTTTAATCCATTTTTCTTTAACTTTTAATTTGAAGTTTGGCTTCCTTTGGGGGGCATTATCACTAGATATTAAAGGTCACTTCCAGATGAATTGCTTTCATCCAGTGACTGGTTTATGCTTTGGAATTTTTCTTGCGTTTTCCAGAAATTCTTGTAATACATAGACCAAAAGTTACAAGTATTAATTAAATATTACATATTTATAAGTTGCATAAGTGCTCCTCTAGGATACTTTGGATATAATTATTCACTGAACTTAATGAAAAGACTTGGGGGGAAAATATTTTTATCTGCCACTTAAAATGGAAGTGATGCAAAGGTAGAGAAAAGTTCAGCAAGACTGGGAAAAAAGAAATATATTTTTATGGTTAAGGATTTGATTTAATAAATAATGTTTAATAATGCAGAACTTTAAGGAGGGATAAATGATTAAGTATTATAGGAAGAAAATATTTTGTTTTGAAAACTTAAAGTCTACAATTTCAATCCAAGATCGGTTCCAGTCATGAATAGTATGGGACAAATTCATTGTTTAATTGTGATTGCTGTGATTGTCACATGGAAGAGATACACCTTTTGCTGGACACAAATACATTTGGCATGAGTTTCTTCTTAGAGTGGACCCTCTTCTGCATCTGAGTCCATTGAAAGACGTGATAAAAATACCACAAATGTATCATCTCCTCCTTGTAGAATTATAAGGGGAATTTAAGATAAATATGAGCTGGTTTTGCTTCTAAGGTCCTGAAAAGTGCCTTTCATTAGTATCACTTGTTTGCAGTTAGCTGCACATGAGTCCTTGAGTTTGCTGATAACTGAATTGATCATGCACCAGTTGAGGGAAAGTGCTCTGGAAAGTGCCCTAAATACCTATCGATGTTCAAGCTCCTAAATATCTTTGAAGTCCAGCCTCTGGTCATTTGCAACAAAACTAACTCCTGAAAAGGTTTGGGTTGTAGGAATACTTGTGGGAAATGCAGAGACTCTCTTCCAAGGGGTAGTTTGTATTCAGGAGATCCCATAGGTTGATTGTGTCCTCAGTGAGAGTGGGCTCAGGTGTGGTGAGGTTGGTAAATCACCAGAGTCTATAAGGGACTGGTACCAGAGCACAGGGGTCAGTAAATGGACAGCTGGGTTTAGTTGCTGGGAGGAGAGAGGAGAGAAAGGTAAGTGCTGTGAATGCAGTATGGGGCTTTGGGGTACTTGGCTGGAGGCTGTTCAAAGGAAGCAAATGCTCAAATTTCAGTTGTCACTATGAGCTTTGCTAGTAGCCATGCAATGGGAAGAAATGTGGTGAAAAGTTTTTTGTTGATATGCTTTACTTATATTTTATTACTCTTTAGGTAGTGTATGGGTCTATTTTCTCCTTTCAAACAGAGTGTAGCTAATGCTTCTCATGTGGGCTGGTTGATATAGACAGTGATGTATTAATCTTCACTAGTTTCCAAAAATCTACCTGACTTTTTTTTTCTGATAGTCTTGTTTACTGTGACTTCTTGATGAAAGAACGTTTGGTAACAGCATCTCTGAAAAAAGTGACAGCAGAATTGCTATTTCTTTGGCACTAGGCTGCCAAGTGTGGTATTTGGTACCTTTTAAACTGCTGTTTTGAGACACTGCTGCAGTGTGAGCAAGTGACTTTCTTGTGTGCACCTGAGGCTACCCAGGGCTGTTTATGTGAGCACAGCCAGGCGTCACTGTGAGCACAGAAGGTGTCACTGGCCCAGCAGTGCACGTGCGTGTTAAAAACCCTGCCAGCACACGCATCCAGGAAACATTTGGGCATTACAGCTCAGATATTACTTGGAAAACCTGATGCAGGTGGTGGAAACCAATCACTTCTATGTTATATGAGAAGTTTGACTGTAGCTTTTAAAAATAAGTTGTATGATTGCCTTTTTCTCTGTATTATTTATTTTTTTAAATATAGATAATATGCAGAAAGTAGTGTTACCTGCCATTTTTGAAAGGAAAGCTGTATGGTCAATGTTAAATCATAGCAAAATTATTTCATTGAAGCTGTTATTATAGGGGAAAAAACTCACTGACTAAACTAATAGAAGTCATCAGTGTATTTCCACATTTCAAAAATTAAATAACTTCATTATGTGTTTTCAGAGACAAGCCTGTCCTTGCTATCTTGGTTTATATCTTATGGGGGGTTTTATAGTTAAAACTAATCTGATAAGAAAGCTAAGCCAGCTTTGTTTCATCTGCTGAAGATGCATGAAAAAATTTCCAAAATGCTCTTTCAAATATCTCTTCTCTCTATTACTTTACTGTCTAATCTACTGTGACTTCTCTTTCTCCTCAGACTTCTTAGGCACTCAGAGCATATTCAAATGCTCAGTGTTGCCCACCCTTGGGCGATGCAGGATGTTCAGGTCAGGATGCTCTTTCATAGCAAGTCTTTGCTTAGCAAGGAATGTCTGGTTGGGTAATAATGGATAACTCCTTCTGAAACTCTTTTAAAATTTTCTGTTTAAGATCATGATTAAAAAACTTAAGAAAAGTAAAATAGCTGAGCTTTAGCATCAAGGTAGTAAATCAAAGAATGCTTAGAAAGGATATTAATGTTGGAGTATTCTGTAGCTTGTGGTTTGAAAACAGAATGGCCAAATATATTTGCTAAAGAGAAGGGAAATAGAAAAATAATATGCAAACCAATTAGACTTGTGATATTCAGGGATTTAGCAGCACAATTTAACAAAAACTAAGGAAAATTTTACTTCTGAGTTTTACAGGTGATTGGTTTTCCATGGTTGGTTTGAAATATCTTATGTTCTGGCCATAGGAATAGTGATTTTTAGCTTTATCAACCTTTGTAGATTTTGTAAAATGTATTATATTGTAAATCTCTTTTCTTCTGCTTAAAAAGATAAAATTACAGAAAAAAACAGGTCTGTTGTTGATTTAGGAATCCCTTGAACTCTAATGTCTGCAAACAGTCTAGCACTGGTGCTGTGGCTGTTATGCTGACTACCCTGAAGCCACCCAAATTTATGAATGTTGAAGTCACTCCTTGATTTTGCTGTCACTCTTAATGTAAACACCATGGGCGAGACTTCCATTTAAATCAACACCCTTCCTGCTCCTGTTCCTACAATTGCACCCACTTTCAAGTGTAACTCATTTGAGTGGAGGCATCTCACTCACCAAGACGTGCTTCGAGGTCCAGCCTTTTCATTGCGACAAGCTCTACACTGGATGCTTGCAGGACGTGTATGAGATGATACTCAAAGCATGAAATGGCACTACGAGAAATGCTGGACTGCATTACTGTTATTTAGCTCCTAGAAACTGGAGGTGTGGGATTAAGATCACCGGGTTTGGGTTTAGCTCCAATTTAAAAGCGTTAATTAGCTCTGATAAAACAGAGCTCATGCTTTAATTTAGTTACCTGCAAAACTGATGTGATCGTATCCATCTTGCCAGGGATTTCTAAGGCCTCATGAAAAAGAATATTTAAATCTTTAAGACTAGTAAGACTACTGATCTTTAAGATCAGTAGCAGTAGCGTTGCCCAGCAATGCTACAATAATTAAATAAATTCAATGCCAAGGAAATTTTGTATTCAAGTGACTTGCCAAGTGATCTGTGCAAGATAGAAACAAGAAACTTCAATATTTAATAATGTAGCTATTGGAATGACATTTGAAAACAGTTGGAAATGGAATAGCCCAATTATAAACAGTTTTAGGATTATTTGATTAAATATTAGGTCTTTTAATGCAGTAACATAATTAAATTGGCCTAATTCTATTAACTTTTAGAATCAAACCTCTGTATAAAAAAAATTCTGAAAAGTACATTATTTTTTCTCTATCTTAACTTTAGTACTAGAAAACTGAAATAATTTTCAGTACAGCACTGACTGTCCTGTACAAGCTGACTGTCTTGTTAAAGAAAATCTGAGAAAAAGGGAAACTGGATTTGGAAACCATAATTATTGAAAACTTGGTTCCCATATATGTATTAATCATGATTATCTTCAAAATCTATAGAACTGTGCCTATTTTCATTTTGACTGCTTTCTGCCTGTGGTTGTGCCATAAGTCTTAATTTCTTTCTGTGGATGTGTATGCTGATTACTGGACTCTGCAGTAAGATTTGTGTGTCCAAGCTGGCCAGTATCATGGAATTACACTTCCTAAAACTTTGTGTTGCCACCAGAGTCAAATTTAGGATGAGGGAATTGGAAAGTACAGGGAGGGTCAGAGAATTCCTACAGGTCGTTTACTTGTGTGTAGGGATAGTAGTGGCCACAGGAGAAGCAACTCACCAGCTGGATCTGATCCCATCCCATTCATCTCCTTTAGATTTATAAAGAATTATGCTTAGCCACTAGAACACTCAACACTGCTTTGGCAAAACTGCCTTACTCTCTGAAGAAGTCTACGTTCATTTTCAAGAATGATATGAGCCTTTTGAAACCTTATTCGAATCGGCTTCATCTAAGATTGTAACAAATGGGATTGCTGGGAGACTTGAAGATTTTGTATGGTTTTAGATAGGTTTTTTTAATCTGTCTTCCCATGTTTTTGTTATAATGCAATTCAATTGTCCATAAAATTTTATTGGAGTATTATCAGTTTCTCTTTTATTTTAACTTAACGTGGCAATTCAATTTAGCAACATGGTTTCTAGAGAAAAAAAGGAAAAGAGCTCTCAGGATGTCAAAATATTTTTCAAGGGATTAAGTGTTGTAACAGATTTTTTATGAAAACCAATTCTCATCTAATTTGACTAATTAAACCTTTCTACCAAATGCTGAGGTTGTCATATGGGATGCTTTTTTTTCCTTTTTAAGGAATGTTAAATCACTAAATATGAATATATGTTAATACCCTCTGTGAATATCCATTTGGCTGAACAGATTTGGTTGGGTTTTTTTGAAAGCCTGGCCTGCCACTGCAAGTCCTTCCCATTTCATTTGCAATGTATTTCTCTTGGGCAGTGTCCCTTCATTTGTACTTGAAGGCAAATACTAATAGAGTAATCAGACAGTTATTTCTTACAAACATTTAGGATTAGGTAAATGTTTTGAAATAATTAGTTTGAAGCTTTCTGTGTATTTCTCATGTACAAGTTTGCTCATCTTATACAGATGTTAAGTAGCTCATACACATATCTACAAGAGTAAATGTTGATACTCTGAATGTATATATAGAGATTGATAATACATTATACGTCATTGTTCACTATAAAACAACAAAGGAACTTCAAGTGAAAGTCTTTGATTAGATTTTTACAGAAATTGGATGATCTGTCTTGGAATTAGTGTCATTCAGTAATAATTAAAGAGCGTGAAAAAATTAAGTCAGTTGGCAGGAAGCAACTTGTCTTATAGTCAGCACAGGAAGCATCCCTGTAGTTTAGTATAGGAATGTGACAGAGCAAAATTTCTATTTATTTCTGGCTTTCCTTGTACTAAATATGTATTCTGCTATTTGTCACTGCCCTCTTCTCTTGACTTTTGATCCTCTGCCACTCATTTCCTCAACATCTTATTCATATTTCCCAGAATTTTGCTATTTTATTTTTCTAGTTTCATGCCATATTTATGGAGGTTCTTATTTACAAGCACAGATGTTTCAACCCACCTCTAGAATGACAGTGTGACATGATTCCACCTGCTCGATGTAAAATCATGACATGTTTTTCTGACTTGTCCTCACAAGTGACTCCATCTCCTCTTTAGACAAAAACATGTTTTCCTTTTGCCATCTCCTTTCTCAAAGACTGATATTCTTTGATTTGTCTCCTGTGCATCACTGTTTTGCTCAGACTTTTATCAAGGCCTTCATATCTACGTTATTATGATTATCCTGAACCAAGATCTCTCAGATAAACAAACCTTCTTATCTATGCAATCAGTAAGTCTCTTCTCCAGTCTCTTCCTCTGGCCTCTAGTTGCTGTAATTTACTTCTTCATTGGCCTAGAACACTTAGTGGAGTTATCCAGAATACCACTGTGAGAGTTGTTTGCCTCACAATTTGCTTTCCCTACCTTGTAACTTTATTGCTGTGCCTTTTCTTCCCTCTTTCATCAAATACAAGCTACTTATCTCTAGTTTCATTTTGCAGTCATCTTTTCCATAAGCTGTCAGTCAGAACCAAGAGATCAGTCATCACATCCTGTACTTGTGATGTCAGCCTCGAATCTACATGTTCAAGCAAGGAAATGCTGTTTTGTTGTTGGGTGTGATCATCTTTACACAGTTACTTCAGGCAGACCTTTTTGGGGATCTTATGCCTCTGTCTACACTCAGATTTTCATGTTTGCCTGCTTTTTCAAATTCCTTCATGCTTGCTGGCAGACTTACCTGTCATATGTCCACTTTTAAATGTTACTGGGTCAGCTCTAAGGTATGAATACTCTTGTAGAGTAAAATGTCATGGCTAAATATGCTTCATTTACTTCGGAAAATGGTTAACAGGAACACAAGTATGGTTTCCTAAAACACTATGACTACTGATGAGCTTGCAGGGTAATATTATCCCACTGTTAGTTTGTCTTTAAGCCTTTCACACTCAGAACCCATGAAATATGACGCACTGTTATGTAAACTTTTTTTCAGTTAAGTTTTAGAAGTTTGTCTGTAACTGTCTCCACCTTTGCAGCAGTGGATCACTGTCCTCTTCATCTTGGAGGGATTTTTGGTAAATCAAACCACTATGCAAATGCCCCTAGGACTGGATCTTCTATTTCCATAGTACTTGACAAAGGCACTACATAAACTCTTTACCAACAGCCAGAGAGTCCTGATGACAGAAATGACTGGACTGTTCTTTAAGCTTGTCTCACAGGATGCAATCTCTCATTAGGCTTGTCTTTGTGAAATGTTTATTTAGTTAATGAAAATGTTGGCGCTGAAAAATATCAAGTGTAAACTCACCTTGAGTTTTCAGCAGAATAGTATTGAGTCAAGGAGAAAAATAGCACCCACGTAATTCCTTTTCTTCATAACTTGTCGTATAAGAAATGATGTTCAGATTATTGAATTATATTAATATCTGGCTAGCAAAGGTATTTGGAGTTTTTAAAATGAATGGGACATCTGAAAGTTCAAATTAACATTGTTGTTATTTACATATAGTAGATAACAAAAACTAATGGCAAAATTTCATTTAAAATTTGCTTTGAACCAACAAGTAAATGAATTCACTATGAGGGCCATCGTTTAAGTCATTCTTTGTCTTTGGAAGCCTAATAGCTGATGCTCTGCAGAAATGATTTCGTTTTATTGTTTTTACAATTTTTCATACGTAGTCTGAACAATTGTTTATAGGCATTTCAGATAACTGTTAACACTCTTGCCTTTGAAATTAGACCTTCAGTATAGCAGATTTTATTTTTACAAGTTCCTTGCTGTAAATGTCACTTTTTCTTTGATCTGTAGAAGATAAAGACATGTATTTAAAATGTCTTTTTAAATGGTGCAAATATAGTAAAAAAAAAAAAAATTAAAAGAAATCCCATAATTTACTTCCCATATACACATATATCTATAAGAAAAAAAAAAAAGAGCAATGTAAACAGAGATTGGGAGAAGCTGTTGACAAAAATTTTGCCCTCTGTCATATTCCTTTTTGAATTAAAGCACTGAAATTTGTGAAATCTGTGAAGGTTTTGTATAATACAGCAGATGGCAGGAGCTGAAGAGGGTGAAAAGTGCTGAGAGACACTTGATCTAATTTTTCCTTCTCTATCTTAGCCTGTAGATATTTTCCAGTAACAGTATGAGGCATCATTTTGAGGTGGTATGTAAGGGCTTCTGGCAAGAATAAAGGACAGTAGACCTTGCTGCATTGCACACAGAGAAGGATTTCTGTGTCCCAAGGTGATATTGCACAATGTCTAAGCCAATAACTCCTGAGAAGAAAATGTCTACAGCATGTAGCTTTAGGTGTCTTTCCATTCATAAATTGACAGTTCTTTCTTTATCAGATTATACCTTTGCAATTGAGGAGAAGTAAGAATAATATTAGAAATATTTTCTGTAGAATTCTTAAAAAAAGGGTGGTGCAAATGAGTCAGATATTACTAATGGAAACCTCTCACATTAAGACTACTGAACTGCTAAATCAAATTTCACCTTCAGTTTTCCCCATTTATTCAGCATTCTGCTAATCTAATTCAAGTCCATGATTCAGTATTTATGATGTGCAAAGAGAATACTGATCCTGAGACTGAAATTAAACTATATATTGCTTTGAATTTTCTATAGACTTGGATAAAGTATAAAACTTGAGTAGCTAAATTTATATAATGCTTTCCAGCACTGACACATGTTTATTTCACACTATTCTTCCTTACTATTTTTCCTTATTTTGACAGACTTAAAATGTAATTTTCTTCAAATGAGAGACTTTGAAAAAACAAGCTGAAATGTCCCCTTATTAAATATTTTCATAAGACTGACAGGTTATGACACACTGTATCCTACCTTTCTCCAAAAAGTGCAGTAAACCTTATTTTACTGAAAAAGCCTAATGGTGCATTACTGTCAAGTGGAGTTACATAAAAAGAACCACCATGGAGATATGTCATTGAATGTAACCACTGCCAAAGCTGAAATTTTCATGAAAATCATTGCTAAAATATTAAATCAAATTTACCTTTAACTCCTGTTGCGTGTAGAAATTTTCTAGATTGTCTCTGCAGGAGGTTCACACTTCCTTCCTTTGATAATATATTTTCTATCATCCAGAAATGACATATCTAGCATCCATGACATTTACATGTCTCTACATATCTCATCTCTCCCATCCTTTGTCCTTTGATTTACGCACAGTTTTCCATCTGATGCAACTTGCTCAGCAGCTTAATATATTGGGTGGGGTGTGTTTCCTTCTTTAAATGTCAGATTTTGTCAGTCAAACAAGTGCAAGCACACACCCAGGGTAGCAGTACCCATTACTTAACAGTCCATGGCTACTGCAGTCAGTAATGCTGAAATCATCTGTATTGGTACTGAGTGTTGTCTCATCGCTCCATCAGAGTGTAGAGATCCTGTGTGCTGTGGTTAGTGTGTGCAGAAATTAGTCTTTGCAAATATCTTCGTGGTCTTGGTTTGGTAGGAGCTGGATGAATTCCATTTCATCTCTCAGAACCACCTTTATTATCTGGTCCATTGAACTCTGCCCATTCAGTGCCATCCAGGAGCACACCAGAGTTAGCAAAGATACAAGAAATGGGACCATCCAGTGCCATAATACTTGTTGCAAAGTCAGGATGTCTCACTACTTTTCTGTGAAAAGTGGTTTCTGAGTGACTGCCTGTATTTCATGATTAGCATTTTTCTGTTTTCATCATAAATATATAAAATACACAAATATATTTGATGCTTCTTTAAGGCTGATATGTCATGGGAATGTCTGAAAATGTGTGTATGCCCTGAAACACAAAAATATTAGCAGTACTTCTTGTTATAGTGGGGTTTTACTTTTTACTGCTCAGTCTACTCTCTGCAGGTAACGTTAGTGAAAGCTGTATGGTTGAAGACTCACTTCTTGCAGTGTTGTTCCCCCTGACTTGTAAACCTGTGTCCCTTTCTACTGGGTAATGATCACTTTGGATGTTACTAGGTAAACCAGAATCCAGTCTAGGCCAAATACTGCAAGAGCTCCTCCTAATGGAGCTAACAGAAAGAGAGACAAGGGGAGGGGGAGAAACAAAAGAAAAAAGGTTGGGTAAAGAATACAGGAAAGTTTCCCTGCATTTGTTACTCCATGTTTCCTAATTTCAGTGGTTTCACTAAGTTACTGAAAGGCTTTGGTATATATTTGTCTGAAACAATGTTGGTTGGAATGTTTCAGAGCAAAGTGCACATTTCTTCTGCAAATCATTTTAAAATCCATACTTAGATACCAGAGAAAAAGTGTTCTAATGCTCTTCAGGTGCGTGCAAAAGCTACTGCAGTTTCTCTTTGAGTGAGTGTCTCGGTGGAGAGACTGAGTGCCATCCTAAGCTGATCACAAGTGCATCCTCTGTCTGCCTACATTTACATGCAGTAACTTGTGTGCGAAGCAGCTCGTTTTGCAAAGTCAAATCTGTATGCAGGGAGCATTTGCACAATGAAAAGATGGCTGGACTAAATCAAATATCTGGCTTATAATAAAGACTCCCAGATTCCAGTCCTATAGATCCCAATGCTTTTTCACTTCACCTGAATGCATGCCTCTACTCACTGGTCTGGGTAAGCAGGACAAAACAGAATCTTAATCTAAGATGACAAAATGTTCTCCACAAACAGATGAACGTGTTTTAATTCGTGCTGTTGCCAATAAAAGAATGGGCTGGCTGGGTACAACAGCCTGGAGCAGGTTGATAGGGAGAGATTGTTGGGCTTTTATTCTATTTCTTTGCTTTATTTCTTTTTAATATAGAGCAGAGTCACCTTGAAACAAATTTGAAATAATCACAGCTTGTTAAAATAAATAGTTATTGTAATCTAATGAATTATCATTAAGTGATTTCTACAAGCTGTGACTAAAGACTCATATTTTGTACAAAAGTAGTGTGGTAAGTTTTAGGGCCATTTCAATCACTGGAACTACATTTGGCAAAGAAACAGATGGCAGTTATGGCAAAAGCAGTTTTCTATCACAGTATTACTGCTGGGCACTTCAATCACAGGTGTAAATAAGAGCTCCCTGGTGACTGCTGTTTCACATCCAGCTGTGATAATCTCTGAGGGGCTATTTTAACAGATGGACATCATCACAAATCTGCTCATACCTGATGTCTTTCTGGTGAAAGCTGTCAAAAGAACTGTGTATGGCTTTATACTGGGTTTCTCCACCCCTTTGGAATTCTGTGATGTATATCATTATTTAGATAATTACTATCTAATTTGCATAGTGACAACAGTCCAAAGTAAAAAGCAGATTTAACACAAATCAAATCTGTTCACTGACTTCTTCCATGGGTACTTCTAACTTCCTGGCCAAAATGTGTACCTATGTTTGGTTCTTACATATTCCAGGAGGGTGGCTGTGATAAATAAAAATGGCATATGTTCCTAACGTCAGAGTTTGAAGACAGCTGGTGATTTTGAGTTAAATCACAGTAGGCCCAATTCTGTTTTCATTTTTCTTTGAAATCCAAAGGACTAACTGAGCTACAGCAGTGTATAAGGATCTCTACTGGTCTAATATTTAAAAAAATAAATCAGAGGACAAGGGGAGAGAGGGATTAAATCCAGACCAGGCAGACTAAGCCCTTCCATTGGAATGTGGCTGTTCAGCAGCCATGTTTCTGTGTCTCTGAATCAGAAATGTGGTAAAGGGCAGTTGTGAAGTATAATTTTTCCAGCAAACTAATATGCCTTTCCTGAATGTTTGTTCATACCAAGTTTTAGGTCTTACAACATGCTAGATCACACAATGGAGAGGCCCTTCATTCTTCAATCTCTGTTCATGGAGAGTGTGTCTTGCAGTGTGTTGATTTGCTTAATTATTTCAATTTGAAAAACATATAAGCTTCCTCTTTAGTCATTTTGGGAGAAGGCCACTTCCAGTGGTTAGGGTACACTTGTCATTCTGTTTACACAGTCAATATGTTCAAGGTATCTAGATGATGAACTTAAATATTTACCTTATATTCAGGATAATTATGGTGCATAAATCATTCACTAAATAATTTTAAATGAGCAAATTTGCATAGCTTAGATGTAAGTTCAATTAATTAATCTGTTAAAATAATTTAAAAGAATGAATTAAACTAATGTTTGCTACAATTAACTTGTCCAATTCTAGTACTGAAATGGGTCACTTCAATTCTAGAATCATGCAGTAGATGACTTATTTTGACTTCTATACTAATCAAGTGGAGTGGGACATACTAATTACATATTTCCATCAATACTTAATTACTGTTTACTTCTTACTTGCCAGTTCATCCTATGATAACCTTGGTATCTTCTAGTGAGCAGCATGGAAAGTAAGGGGTATTTTTTTTTTAAATTTCTTTTTAGGACAATTTCCTTTATGCTCTTCTGTTCTCTATTTGGGCAAAGGGCCCTTTCCTAGTCTGCTTTTTGGACTTGATTGTGTCTTTGTTCTCCCCTTGTCACGTTCCTCTTTGCTCAAGCATCATTTATGTCTCCCCATTTTCAAAGCACACATGCAACTGTTTCTTAGACCCTTGTAGCATAATTTGGGGGAAAAGTGTTTGATTTTCCACGGATGTCACTCCAGACTTTGCATTTAGAACTGCACAATCAAGAGAAAACATAACTGTTGATGACTGTTCCAACAGCAGTTAACATTCTACCAGTAAAATAAGTTCTTTGCAGTGTACCCTGTAGGTGATGGTGTCTTTCCTCAGTCGGTGTCCTGATTGCAGAGAAAAGGGCTTCAGGCTTTTCTATTCTTTAAATAACAGAATTCAGTTGGAAAGGAGCTGAGACAAGCAAAATCTTCCAATTCCCACAAGCAGTGTCAAGACAAGACATTTGCTGCATAATGACTTCCTGCATGACAATAAACAACATTTACGGTCTAAAAGTCACTGCTGTATCATTTTAAAAATAGTCACCTGAATCAGGCACGCCATTGTTTCAGTTTTCAATACGGTAGAAATAAAGCTTCAAACTTTGGCTCAGAGTATTTTGGACACAATGTTTTGCCAAAGGAGTGTTTTGTGCAATGTGATTTCTACCAAACTTCTCTCCTTCCTCATTTAATTTAGTAGATATGTCTGCAATAATAAGTCGAAGTGGGCTTGGTTTATAAAGGGCAGTGCAATTACACTGGTTTAGATATATGAACAAAGATCAAATTCTCTGATTCTCAAAAAAATTGGCTGATTAATGCAATTGCAAGTTTCATATCTATAGAAAGACTTTTACTTAAAGTAATTTTGCTGTTATCTTGACAAAACCAGTGAACCTTTTAAAGACTCCAAGTCTGTGTTAACAGCTCTTTTCATGAGTCTGCAATTTTTCATATATGCCTGTTGTGATTAATTTGCACTTGTATTTAATATCATTTTTGTTCCGCTCTTTTCATTTTTGTGGATGACCCCTCCTCACACCCTGGCCCTGTTTAAAGGAGTCCTC
Source organism: Atrichornis clamosus (assembly GCA_013400975.1). Lineage (NCBI taxonomy): Eukaryota > Metazoa > Chordata > Aves > Passeriformes > Menuridae > Atrichornis > Atrichornis clamosus. The sequence continues at coordinate 437,262 of WBMZ01001655.1, forward strand.
TTTCACTCAGAAGTGTCTAAAAGTGAAATGTACAGGACAAAGTTTTTTACAGAACCATCAGCTGAATATTTTTGTTTCTGTCCATAGCAGATAGTGCCAAAAATAGAGAATTGAAAGAATACTAGGAAGCTGCTGAAGTTGTTGCCTGAGACAGCCTGTCACACTTGATGGTTTTACCGTTGTTTTTTGTCTGTAGTGTAGAAGGTGACATAGTTGAAATAGCAGTGAATGGAGATAAAGACACCACACACTGAATTCTCACTTGTCACTTGATCTACTGAGACCTGTCCAGATAACTCAGTTTTCTGTTTATCTATTCAGACACTGCCCTTTGTTTCCACTTAATCTAAAGCTGGAACTCTTTAACCATGTGATAATCTAGCAAGTGATGCATTGTTTATTTTGGTTTTTAGGAGTTGATTTATTCTCTAGATGTTTGTGGTATGTTTTCATAATCATGATTTGTCCTCATATTTTCATACATGTATCTCAGTTATCCCACAGCAGAAATTCTCACAAATGTTGAATTTTACAAGATTGCCTCGTTTTAGTGATGAAGTGTCTGCGCTAAGATTCTGTTTGGGCAGAGCTTGTGTGGGAGTCCCTAGACTTTATCATTTGCAGTGAGAAACTTGGAATGACCAAAAAGGTGCGTAGGCTTCGAAAGTGAGTTTCATAGAGAACTGAATCACGCTTTCAGAAACCGAGAACTTGGAGTAAGACGTGGCACATATAAGGTATCCTTTCTTGCATGCACTCTCCATTTAAGTATCTCTTCATCAGACACACTGCTAAATCGGTGGTTTTCTTGGTTAAAGAAATTCTGTCAGGCACCTCTTGGGTCCCCAGTGAAATTCTAACCCTCTAAAGACAGGCCACATGTCTGCTCTTTTCTTTCCATGGCACACTTTGAGCTTTTTAGCTCACTGAGCCTTTTTTCTAAGCTGTGAGAGCTCAAACGAGCACCAAGCTGCCATAAAGCCAGTCCCACACCCATCCCACAATTTGGCTGGGAAAGAGATCATGATGTGCCAGTTTTTTTCTAAACACAGCAGCAATTTGTAACTGAAGAACAAGTATGGCCCTGCAAGATGCAGGCTCTTCATTGACATGCATGAAGGTTGAGGATGCCTCATACAAAAATTGTGGTTTATTGCATGTTCAGATGTTGGGAAGAATTTTCTCTAAATGCCCACGTATGAAGAACTATGAATTACAAAGCAGGATTATACATTAAATACAACTGAACCTTATCTTAAAATAGGAAATGTCATTTTGAAATCTTTCATACTCAGTTGTGTTTTGATCCTGTTCATGGGCATTGCCAACACCTCTGTGCAACACCAGTGGCCAGGACAAACCTGTTTCTTGTGCTGATGCTGATTAGCAGCTCACATGTGATTTAGCAGATACTTCTGTTTGTAAAATAAATGCAGCTATGATCAACTTATTTTACTTTACCCCTTCTCAGACCAGCTTCCTTAGTTTTAGAAACATGTTTACAAAAGAGCCAAGCATACATACAGAAAAGTATGTCTTGGAAGTCTTTGGCAGGCTATAGCAATAGCTATTTCTGGAGTGCCACACTGTAAGATTCCTGGTTTCATCTGGGGGGTTTGGAGGAAATGATCTAAAAAGAATGGCATTTTAGAAGTTCATCTGTTCTTTTGCAAAAGTAAAGACTTGCCATTCCTGCCAAATTCTTGGGGTTTGTCAGATTCTGCTTTAATTTCACTAAGCTAAGGGAGGTGAGCCAGTTTTACTTTAAAAACTGACTTCAAGACGGCATTCAGCAAAAGAAACTGCTGGGGTTTGGTGTTTCAAGTGCTTCAAACTGACAAATCAGTGCAGCAAGAGTGGTGGTGTCTTTACTGAACGTCTGAAGATGGTGATAGTTACCAGCCCATTTGCAGAACGGGGGTTTTTTTGGGAGATGAGGGCCAATTCTGCAGCAGCCGTGTTGGAGCCCGTGGGCAGCCATCCCCACAGTCACGCTGGGCGTGGGAGCAGGTGCTGTGTCTGTGCAGAGCACTGAAGCAGTCATACGGAGGTGACTGTCACATCAGCTCAAGCCCACAAAACAAGAATTAGTCATTGATACGCTTTTAGCACCGCTCCCTCTTTTCTCAGTCCCTGAGACAACAGGTGCTATTAGAGGCAAGTCATGCTCCTGGTGGAAGCCAGAGAAGAGCTTGTCCTAGGAATAACGATTTTTCATCATGAGCAACGTGTCAACTCTGCTCTAAATAGGGGAGTTCCAGCTCAGGTGCCTTTTTGGACTTGCTCTTGGCTTCCTTAAAGTGAAGAAAGGTCACAGGCACTCGAAGGTGGAAGCTGAAGTAGCACTGAACTGATCTAGAGGTATCCTAAAGGTATGCTCAGTGTCCTGAGTAGGCAGAAGCACTTGGCATTTGATTGGGCAGCTAAATGGGGTTAGAAACCTAGTATTGAGATGGCAAAAATGTATTCACTGTACCAAGATTTATATCAGCTACCAAACAGAACATGGAGGCTTCTAAGAGAAACAGTGGTGTTACTTATTTTTTATGGATGCAGGTGCACAATAAAGTGCCTCCTGAAACTTTTTTTCAGTATTTATTCTTCTATTAAATATTGTTCAACACACTTTATCAGAACTTTTGAAGCTGGTTTTTTTTTCTTTAATACAAATAAAATCTAAGATTTTTTTATTTTATGAGAGAATTAAAAGAAGTTAGGAAAGCTATGACTCACTTTGAAAATAAATGTAGATGGAGATATTGTGATAGAAACATTAGGCAAATGGATAAAAACATCTGAATACCATCAGTGTAAATTCAGCAGAACTACAATATGTTGCAAATGTAACTGCATAAACATTGGATGCAAATCAGAGATATCTGTTTAGTAGTTGACCTCTGGAGAAGCAAATTTGGGAAGACAAGGTGGTTCTCGGGTTTTTTTGGTTGGTTAATTGGGGGGTTTTGTTTTTAAGTAAAAAATCAGTACTGAATATTCTTAAGAAAAAAAATCAGTTTCTAAAGAAATTTATGTGCTTCAGGTAAAAATATCTCGGTAAGTCCCCCCCACTTACCTTTTACAAAAAGTCAAACTTGGCAGTTATAGTGATCCCATTGCACTCCATCAATCATCTAGGAGTGTTCATGTGTTTAGCTTTTCTACAATTAAAACCTGAAGGATTTTTAAGAGCAATCATTTGCTAACCAAACACCATCATTTAATTTCATTAGGAACATAGGTCCAGAGAAAGCAGCCACTGAAATGTGCAGTTCTAAAATCTTTTTATCTCACACACCTCTCATGTCTAGAATTTAGGATGAGAATAATAAAGAATATACCTCTCCCCAGAAAGTCTGATTTGTAGTATAATATATGGTGGTGTCAAATAGGGTTGTTATTGCTGGTTGCTTTTTCCTTCCAAATGGCAATAATTTCCCATTACGAGCTGAAAAGCTTAGGAAAGTACACATATAAAGTAAAGGCTGGATTTCTTTTTTTAACACTAGCAGCTGGCTGCCATTTGTTTGAGTGCTTGACTTGTTTCTTTAAAAAAGTGATTTATTTGGAAGAGATTTTTCTGTGGCACATTGTTTCCCCTCAGGCTATCTCTGAGTCCATAGCACTGGAGATGGTGGTTAATGAAGACAGATGACGTTCCCAGCCCCCAGGCTACTGTTTTCATTTCTCAATACCAGCCTTTGCATCAAGGAGCAAAGAGCAGCAGAGACATTCTCTGCCGACAGCAGGGTCTTTGTTTTGTTTCCCAAGGTTCTTCCTTAATGGGAATATAAAAATTGTGTTTCTATAATTATATATGTTGTAGGAACTTTAAGGAACAGTATTAGTTGTAAATGCAGTGTTGAAAACAACCATGTCCAGCCAAACTAACGAATGTTCCTGTGCCATTTTCTCCTCCCTTGTGCCATTCCTATCATTATTTGATACAGAGTGATGGAGTACAGACTGGAGTGGGCAAATGAGTTTTGCTTCTTTGAAATCAGTGAAACTACACAAATGGATTTTTTTTTTTCCTTTTGTTTGAATGTTCTTAAAGCATTCTGTCATTTGAGGGAGGCAGACAATATGTGTGTTTGCACAGCAAACATGGCGAGGCTTTGGGTCTTAAGTGGATGGCTGGAATTTGGCTTGTGGATTAATACACTTATGTGATTTTCAGGATTTTAGTATTGGCCACTTAACTAGGTCATTTGGGTCTCTCACACAGTATGGATACCATTACTTAATATCTCAGCTGGGGTCAGATAAAACAGTGGTAGAATTTATTTTAAAAGAATAAGAATAGTGGATTTCTAAAAAATAACAAACTTGCTGAAGTCACTTGAATTCTGCTTATTCTGCTTACTTTCTAATCTAACTGATCTAACCTCAGATATTTAAATATAGGTGTTTTTCTTTGAATAGAGAAAATACAAAGGATTTAATTTAATAGATGTTCATATATATAACTTTGTTTCCATGTGCACATTTTTGTTAATATTTGTAGCTTTGATATTAATATTGCAACTTTTGCATTTTTTCCCATATTAGGCTATTTGCTAAAATATTCATGAAAAGCAAACACAAAGTTGACAGTTAATTAATTTGAAATATACATGTATATTCATTTACGTTCGTTTGGCAAAGTTAAATTATCTAATTGTCTTATACAATGCAGGGTTTAAAAATTGAGACAAAGATGGGACTCTGTATTCAAAAATAGTTATGCTTTCTTTTTATTATGATTTTGTAGCTTTCTATCAGCTTCTCATTTTCTGAGACTTTTGCTGTGTTCTAATTGCATATAATTAGTTTACTGCTATAAGTAGAACACTTCAAGAAAAAAAAATCTTAAGATGGTTAAAGTCTCCCAGAGAATAATCATATTTGCTCCCTTGAATCTAAGCACTTCAAAGTTAAAAATTCAAAGATATAAGAATCTTTGAAGAAGGACCATCTGAGAAATGTGAAGATCAGTCTACCTGTTTATACTTCCTTCCTAGTACTACAGAGATACAGGAAATTCAGGAATAACATTGCATATATGCATGTAATCATCTTTGAAGCTTGAAATCCTCTCAGAGTCAATGATAATTTGTAGCTGACTTCAATAGAATCACAATTTGATCCACTTTATGAACTTTCTTGATGAAAAAAGGTCCATGAAATGACGAGAGTAAGGGAAAGCCCACTCAGCTCTCTATGGGGAAGTAAAAGCACCAAGTAATATTTTGTAATAAAGAAGCTGAATTATTTAAATAATTGTTTAAGTCTTGGGAAAACCCAACATGGTTTGGAGTCTTGATTGCTTTGGTCTTTTTGTAATGATGGACTAGCTACATTTCTTCAAAATGTTTAAAATTGAAAAGGCATTTTGCTGGTGATTTTTATACTCTGCTGAATTTCATAGGATTGCCATGCTGAATCTCTTCTCTAGAACACAGTTTGAGAGATCTGCCAGAGTGACATAGGAGCAATGAACAAGGAGCTGCTTTCTGCTCTGTATTTGCAATATCACAAGATAAAATCAGTATTAAGAAAAAATCTGATTTGGAAAAAGGCATATTGGTTGGAGAATGGTAAAAGTAGAAAAATCCACAGTCATCTTACAGGATTTTTCTCCATGCTTGAGAAGGAGTTCCAATTTAGCAAGGTTACCTACTCAAGTGACTTATCAACTATTGGCAAACACAGTTGTAAAATAATTCTTTTCTTCCCTTCTGTTTACCTCAACATCATCCTTTTACATTTGGGGAGTAGGGATGACACTTAACAGCTAAAATCAGGAAACCAGTGAGACTTTTGTCATGTTTTCTTAGATCAGTGGTATTTGGGAATGTCGTTTTTAATTCAGAAAATTATTTGCAAAGGGAAGTTGTCAGACTAAAGTTAGTTATAAATCAAAACGTTAGCTATGTTTTCCTTAAGTAGGTGCGCAAGAATAAACTTTCTATTTATAAGATGTACTGTTCTGCTTCTTGAAAGTTCCTTATACTTCTCTCAGACTGTTTCCCACTGTTTTCCAGTCCATCTCTCCTCCACTATGTGTTAATGCTTCTCTCACTCTCATCTCCTCACCAGAGGAGAGTGTGGAGATTGTAATTGTGGGGTTTGACATGACCTTTGCAAGCTGCTCCTCTTGAGCAGGCTGGAAAGGAGACACAGTGAGGTCCTTCCATCCTGAGTAGAGCTGACAGTAACTCGCATTTTAACAAGTCCCTTTCATGGAAAAAAACCCAGAGTTCAGCTGTATTAATTTGAGATGTAAGGCTGAGTAAGATCTTTAAGTCAATGAAATTTCTCCTGCATTGGAATTGCAGGGAGCAGACCCAGTATTAACAGAGAGCAAAAAGCAGTCTGAAAAGGATTCTTGATTCCTCAGCTTTTTCTGATTGATTCTACTTCAGATTATTCTACTTTCTACGTTAAACTCATGAAACTGTGAGCATCAATTACTTATTTGGGGTCTGTTGGACAGGAAAAGATCACAAGAGATGGCCTTGAATATGTCTCAGCCTTTCCAAATTCACTGAGCTAATTTTTCTGAATTCTGATTTCCCCTCCTCACCAAAGACAGAAGTACCAAAATAGTGTGCAATATTTCTTTGAGATCCAAGCAATAAAAAAGACACACATATTTAGGCTTCTCTGTCTCTCTTTCCCTCTCTCTCTCTCTCTCTCTCTCTCTCTCTCTGTGTGTGTGTGTGTATATATATATATATATATATATATATATATAGTGCTATCCTCATAAAAATATAGCCAAGCTAATAGAGGTATTACAGTTCTTCATTTCTCTTCAATTTTCTCCTGTGTACCTATTTGACTTTCATACAGGTTTCATGTATTGGTTGAAATTTCTTCCTTTTGGTCACTAACCTCCACCCACTCAGCATCAAGACTTTTAGTTTTCCACTTCTGAGCCTGCCATGGTTTTTGAACCTTTTCTGGAATTTAATGTTCAGTGGGCACAGTGTTGGCTCCTGGGCACACGAGCCTTAGTGGATTGCAAACTGAAGCACTGCATTTATTTCTGTTCACTTATCAATGATAACTTTGTTTCTTGACAAGCAGCTAAGTAAAAGTAGAAGGAAAACGATTCCTTCTCCAGGGAAAATAAAGTGGATAGAATAAAAAAATGTAAACAAGAGAAAAAGACCAGATAAAGATACCTCAGAGCATCTCCCAGAGAAGAGTAGGCCTTTCATTATGAAAGGGAAATAGAGGGTATTTCTTCATGACACTTTCAACTCCTTACCTTTTCACAAAAATACAGGGGCTCCCGAGGGGAGGCTGGTGCTTTTTGTTCTCTTCCAGCAAGTTGAGTTTCTCATTTTACCGTATGGGTCCTGGCCTTTTAACTCATCCAAGGGCTTGTGGGATTGTTAATTCCTTTTGTTGAACAAAAATCTCTCTGAAAAATCCTGTGTATATTAGCAAGAACTTTCCTAAAACCAGCAGCAGCAACAAAAAACTCTATGCATGCTTTCTCATTTTTTTTCTGTGAGTGAAGCCTTGTTTTGTCAAAAGTTTTTTGAGCACCCCTGTTTTAATTCAGCGAATGATTAATGAGATATGGAAAGCTCTGCCTCAGTTGTATTTTCTTTTGAAATATATAAGCATTCTTGGTGTTTACTTTTTTGACCTTGAGTTGACATTGAGCAGAATGCTTCAGTAGTTGCTCGTGTTTCAAAATGAAGTACAAGTGTGCCAAAGCCATAGAGTTCAGGCTCTCTGAGGGCCTTCAGGTGAGCACTGCTGACTTTTGGAGCAGCCTCTCACAGCTTCCTCTCATCTGCCACTGCAGTTCAGTGATTTTCTCACTCCCAGAAAGAAGCATAAACAATTAATCAAAGTTGACGCTGAGATGCTTGATGAAGAGATCAATAATTTGTCTGGTTGCCCTAAGTGACAAGCCCAAAATAAAGAAGGGCATGATGACACTGTTTAGGCTTCAGCAGAATAGATGATGACAGATTATTTATGAATTGGATTGAAACAGCTCCTTTCCCTCGTCTCTCCCATTTTCCAATGGAGCAAAGGATAATTTTATAAGTAGTTCCTATGACCATTACTGCAATACAACTTGTGTTGTGAGTTTTATCTCAAGGGAAGCTGCACCTTTTTACAGGGAACCACAGAATCATAGACTGTCCCACAAGGATCATTGAAATGCACCTCCTGGCCCTGCACAGAACCCCAGGAAATCCCAGCGTGGGACTGAGAGTGTTGTCCAAGTGTGGAAGCTTTATAAATTTTATAAAGGTGTGTTATCATTGCACTGTTACACCTTTCCTTACTGTAGCTGAAGTTGTTTTGCTTTAGTGGAACCATAACTGTCTTGTGGGAGCCCACTGCTGTTACCCCTGGCTCGTGTGGGTTGTAACTTGGTGTTTGCCAAATCCATTTTTCATGAAATCTGAGCTACAATTTGTGAAAACATGCTCATATACAAGTTTATATAGGTACAAAGAAGGATGCTCAAGTTCACCAAAACTTTAAAAAATTGCCAAATACAGAGATTTTTATCTTACCTGATGCTTGAATATCTCTCCTGAACAAAAGTTTAAATCTTTTTTTTTTTGAGTTACACTTTTCACCAGGGGAAATAAACATGAAGTGGTATCAATTTTGATTTGATAGTAATTTACAAGAACTTTGCATTCATCTTGTACTGGTGTGGACAATGGTTGTCTAGAGTGAATTGAATTATAAATCAGACTCAGTGTCTGCAAAAAAAGGGTCACTTTAATGCATTGCTAACTCTTCACTTTCTTCTTTCCAGCTATGCAATATGCTGGAAGCCTTTTCCTCACCAACTGTTGCAGTAGTCTGAGCAGTTGTTTTATTTTCCTCAGTCATTCCTGTTTAAATGATTTCAACAAAATTATTTTGACCAGAAAGTGGTGAAATTTTTTTTATAGTTTTTTTTCAAAAGGATAGCACCCACGTTAAAATGCAAAAGTTAGCAGGAATGAAAACAGTTAACTTGTCTGGGGTGTAGGACAAGATATGATTACCTGCTAAGCAATTCTGTAGCGCAAGCAGGTCATCATTATGCACCTAGTAATCAGCAGCTTTGCTTTCTATAAAAAAGTTCTTTAGTTTAATGACAGAAGAAGGATACACAGCATACACGAGATAAACAGCACCCTGGGAACATGCTGGCCCTGCAGTCTGTCTTGCAGATGAGGCTTCTCTCTGAAATGTTGTAGCACATATAACTGTTTGGGTGAGCTTCTAATTAAAATCAGTTGGACTGCTCGTTTTCTCCCCACCAAAAGAGTGAAATAGTCTGTGATGTCCAGAAAGATATGTACCTGCCAAAAGCACAGAACACACTTCAAATGAAAGAAGTTTCAGAATATACTCCAGTTTAAGGAGATTTTCCTCTGAACAAAAATAACATTTTCAAATAATAAAGAATTTAACACAATTTTCTAAAAAGCTACAAAAGGTGTAAATAAATTCACACAGAACTCCGATCTCTTACTTGGCTTGTATAAGGTGTAGTAAGTTTGACAGTGTATTTTTATTTTCAAGTTGTTACAGTATACAATCAAGATGGAACAATTGAAAATTATTTTTTTTAATTACAGACTACTAATTCCAAAGGAAAAGTAGGAAATAAAATATAGATCATGGAATGGATGTGTTCCTACTAAGTTCCCACAGCAGTTCCTTACTGACTTATGTATTCCTGTGATCTAAAATATGAATATAAAATAATTGCCTGGCAGGGCTTGCATGTGAGACAAAGGAAGAAGGTAGTAAGGGAAAGGATAGGAAAATTCACCAATACAGAATCAGATGAATTCTTCTGGTGAAGGTTAGAAAAGAGCAATAAGCATTTCATTATGGTTAGTTCAGATACCTAATCAAAACTTGTCAAATTCTAGAAGAATGGGGCACTGTCTCTGAGAAGTGATGGCTTAAAGTTGTGCTGGATTATGAATGGAACGGGGCACCATGGTAGTCAGAAAACAATAATGTATCATAATGTATCTTTCACATGGTTACCAGATTGTTCTCTCCCTCTTTATGTGTTGTTCCCTTTGGCAAGTGTGGAGCCTTAGAAACAAAACAAGGTGTCTGGGTATAAACATTGGGGTGTTTTGAGTGGCTGCAGTTAACACCCCAAGGTGTCTGGGTATAAACATTGGGGTGTTTTGAGTGGCTGCAGTTAACACTGAGGAAAGAGTATTGAAGCTTTAGGGCAAAGCAGTAGACAACTGTAAAATAACAGCTGTTGAAATGAAATTTTGTGGTAGGGGAGCTGTATCTCACCATAAGTTAAATGTTTCTGTCTTATGGAAAAGGAATAATACATTTATAGAAAAAAATATATTTGAATTGGATATATCCAAACAGAGTATTGTAAGCATATCCTAAGTGATTTAAGCTAAATAACCAACAACATGTAAGATTTCTTTGCCTGTGGAACAGAAAGTAGCAGTGTAAAACCAGGTTGGAGTCAGGCATTTGCCTCCTTCTCTGCCACTGTGCTGGTAACAAGTTGCCAGTAGTTTGTCTCATATGGACATGATGGCTCTGACAACCAGTTTTGTGCCATCTCCTGAAAGAATCAAACAAGCTGGAAACTTAAGTAATTGTTTCTAGAGCACTGCATCCACTTGTAGGGATCACAACAAACAAGGATGATTAAACCCAGAGAAGCATTGGAGACAGGGTATGAAAATATATAAAAAATATCAGAGAGAAGCAGCATCTAGGTGTTGTGGTCATTTACATATTGCAAATTCAGTGAAAAAGGTGAAAGTCTAATACATCTTCTGTCTTTGAACCATTTGTGTCTAATGTTCTGTATCCATTTGTGTGTGTCAATAGGTTAATCATTGCACCCAATTCGTTGTCAGCAATGTTGAGTTTATTGAGAAAAATGCTAGAAGGGAAAGAATCTGAAACTAAAAATCCTGAGAATTCTAGAAAACACTTGGAGTGAATTCTGTTATCTTGCTGAATGTCAAAAGGCAGTAGGTGTCCTCTTTGCCATGGTCCTTGTTGGGTACTAAAGGACAGCACACAGCGTTGTAGCTCCTCAAATTCTAATGGCACAAGGCACTGGGAATGGTCTGACCTTCCCCACCTTCCTGCCATGGGTAGAGTGAAACCTTTATTTAGAGAGTATATGCACCCTTTAAATTAGAGTTCTCTAAGATGTTCTAATAAATGATCTAATTTACATGATCAATCATTATTTATGCACTTGTTTTCAGAAATTGCAGCTAACAGCTTGATTACAAATGCAAATGCATTATAATGCAGTAGCACAAAGTGAGTTTTAGGAGGTTATGATCTTGTGTTATTGACTGACTTTAGGTTTGCCTGCCCTGCACAGTGCCTCTGGTTCCCTGGTAAAAGCACAAGGTGAGATGCGTTGGCTGGTGGTGCCTTTTGTGTTTGCTTTAAGTCCTGAACGAACCGGGGTACAGGCAGAGCATTGCTCAAGAGATCCAGGTGTATCAATGCTAATGGTGTCATGGAGCAGGAGGCTTTAAATTATGAGCCTGTTTCAGTTCAAATGAAACCAAACTGAAAAAATGCCATTTTTCAGTGGCTGGTTTAGTGTTTGCCCCATGGTTCTACGATTTTTGTATTCCAGCCATACATGTGCACTGAATATGGGCAATCTAGCTAAAACAAGAGCTTTCACTGATCTGAAGCATTTTATGGAACTTCAGACTTTAAAATCACAGCAAGAAAACCATAGAAAGTCTCAGAATTTGTGCCTGCGGCTTCTCATGATGGAGTACTGAGTGATCATGCATAATGATATTGCAGTGTTAAGAGTGTCTGGACAATTACACAATCTGTATTAACCATCTCCTGTGACTATATAGAAATAGCTCATTTATACTTACCACTTTAAAAAAGCCTCTCACAAACAATAGAACAGATATATAAAAGACTCAATTTGCTGTCTTGTGATTCGGAAAATAGTTGGGCTCTACAGTTCAAATGCTTCTGAAGTCTGAGTACAAAATGTACTTCACATGTAAATATTTATCATGAAAACTTGTAGCATTTGTTTGCCCACTCATTTTCTCACTGTGTCTTCTCCCTTTCTTTAAATGTCCTTCAATTCTGGATAATAAACTAACATACTGAAAGTCAGGAATGCTGGGAAAATGTAGCTTATGGTCTCTTGATAACACAGCCTATTTTACTTGGTGCTTGAATTTAGGTCTTAATTATATAAAAATAAATTACTTATTTACTAATCCACACAGTCTACCCTAATTTGTTACTTTATCTCAAGAAGAATAATTAAGTTCCATCTAAACATCTTATCGGTTAATCCTCCCTAGAAAATGAGCTCATTAAATTAGTGTAGAAGGGTATTTTGTGTCAAAAATCCTTCTCCTGGTTGAATAAACAGAGCTTTATTTATGTTGCAGAGTAGGAACATTTTTAATTTCTTGGTGACATTTTAATTTTGACCACTGATGCTACAATTAGGAGCGCAATTAAATCAGTAAGAAAAGGCAATTCCCATACTGCGTCTAGTTGTCACCCTCCAGAATACTTAGTTTTTTCTTTCACTCCACATGAGAACACATACAAGAGGGGGAGCACAGAGGTAATTTTTAAGCAAGGAGAGTGGTAATTAGGGCCGTTGTACTCAGTCCAAAATGATGTGATCTTATCTGTAACTGTCACTTGATGGCAGCTTTTGTTTCCTAGAGAGGTTTTTCCAGAGAACCAAGCTGGTTCTCTGGGCCAGTCACTGGTGGTTAAATTCAGTGCACAGAACTCCTAGAATATTGCAATTTAAACACTACTATGTGTTCCAGTGAAACACTTGTTGCAGGCAGGGGAGGAGAGAAGATGTGAAAATGCATTTGGTGGTTTCCAGCTACCTTGATCCTTAAGCAGAGACTGCTTTTCTTTTGTGTTGAACAGCTGGCGAGAGTTTTGAAAAACGAGTTTTCAAGTTGGCTTGAAAACTCAGTAAGACCACACTCATTTCTTTAGCCCCTGTGTGTTCCACACCTGGCCTCTGCTGATGTGAATAACGATAAAGGGAGGAAGAATGAATAATCTCAGGCATTAACTATCAGGCATTTGGGAAGAACAGGTGACAGTTGCTGCTAACTTCTTTGTTTGAATAAACAAAATATTACATTGTCAGAAGTCTGGCAGAGGAAGACATTCTTAATTTTAGAAATGTTCAATTTAAGTATTAAGTTCCTTTTGTTTTGTTTGTAAAATTATACTACATATATGCTTTCTACATATTTGCATATACTTGTTTTCTTTGCTTATGCTGTGTTCAATATTTTAAGCTATTGCACAGATCCCTATGAAGAGTAATTCTGTGTAGGTGCACTCATTTAATTTTTCATTCCTGGATGACTTCATTCATCTATAAACTTCACTAGATGTCTTTGCTACAGAAAAGCTATTCCTTTGCACGCCTGTCTTGGAAATGAATAAAGAAGCATGTGCAACAAAATCTCAATGAACTAACAGTCTGGTTACCTAATGAAATTCTGTTTTCTATGGCTTTTTTCCTTAGTCTCTTTGAATATCTGTTATAAAGAATTCTGATTATGAACCAGTCTGACAGCTGTCAATCACAAGCCAATTGGAGTGTGACTGTGCAAAGAGCTTGGATTCTGTTATATTTTGAAGAAATGCCTTAGAACTAACCTTGACTTCTTGTATCTTAAAGTCAAAATAACAAAAAATGTGTTTCCGTTTTTGGGTTTTTCTTATTTTTTGATTTTGTGGATTTTGGGTTTGGTTTTTTCTTAGGACCATATCTCTTGTTTTCAGCAATTTCCCTGTTCTGTAAATAAGATCTGGAGAAAGAAAAGTAGATAAAAGGATGCCCCCAAGTATAGGTTGTTCTTTTATGAATAAGTGTCAAGAATTCCAATAACTACATTAAGGTGTCCTGCACTATAACAATTCTGGAGCCATTGTGGGTTAACATAATTTTCCAGGTCATTTATGATAATCCTTTCGTGGTAGCAAGATTTTCTGATAGACTGATGCAACAAGTGAGCTAAGATCACTTAAATCTATTTATAACAAGGGCTAGAGCACTTAGATTATTATGGGGATTCAGGAGAGACTTATTTTGTATTTGAGTGGCAAGGTCTGTAGGGGGAGGGAGATTAATTTTATAAAGAGGTTATAAGCAATCCCACTCAAATATTTGGATGATTGTTCTAGCAAAACTGTAAAGCGAGCCTCCAGTCTTTTATCTCACCATCTTTGTGTCTGAAAGGACATGGAAATAAACAGTGATGGGGATGGAGGGACGGAGTGGGCACAGGAAAAGAGTTTAAGATATACATTTTATATCCTGAGATACAGCATTGTACAGAAGTGGCACTGGGCAAAACTTGGGAGAGCTGCTTCTCTTTCTGATATTGATCTGCTCTTATCTGTGTGTCTGAGTCCCTTATCGACTTTTCTTTGTCTTCCTTTGCTAATGGTTTTTTCCTGAAGAGCTCTCATTTATGTATGGTGCCTTTTCCAAGGAAGTCCCAGTATTGTCTGTGGCTCTGGGCTGTTGTGCTGGCTGAAACTCATAGGGGGCTAAATAAGTATTTACAAATATCTCTTTAAACTGGGATGAACTGGTCATCGATCAGGATGACACAGTGAGGACCCCCAGACTGGTTTGTTCATTTATTTTGCATCAGTGTGTGCCATGATGGAGAATTAGCCCTAGAGGCTTACACTTGACATGTCAGTAGGATTTGGTGATAAAGCAGATTAATTTCTTCAGTCAGATTGGGAATTTGGCTTTTCTGACAAATAATAATTCTACCTTTACAGAAAATATCCCAGTTGGGCAAGTAATTTGAATTTGCTGCATAATATTAATTGGTCTAGTCAACTTGCTTGATTACTGCTTCTTAATGAAACAGGTAGCATGTCATTTTATGTTTAGTTGTCCAAACTACTGCACAGATTCCTTGTTCTTACCACAAGCTTTAATCTTCTATACCAGAGAAAGTTTTTCATTTTTAATTTACTATATTTTAAAATTTTAATCTGATCTGTATTAAGTCGCATGATGTACATTTAGTTGCATTGTTCAGTTGCTGTGGGGTAACCTCTTCTCATTCCTCCTCTCACTGTTCTCATCAGCTGAACAGGATTTCTGTGTTTAACATCCTAGTGCTGTAGGTGAGAAAAAAGTGGATACCAACACCAATTTTTTCTTTATTTTCCACTTCTGTCTCTCCGTAGCTCTGATTGTGATTTTCATTTTCCTACTTCATGGCTGCTGTGTGTTGGATTGAAATTTGTAAATTTTCAGCAGGAGCTCCCAATCCCTACCCTAGTCAGTTTGTGGCAGCATAAGCCTAGACCTCATGTCAGTAATTTTCTTGTTTGCTTTTATGTTTTATCTTCCCAGTTTGGGCTTGTAGGTTTTTATTTTATTGCTAAGTAAAAGGATCCTACTTGTGCCTGCACTCATCTGCTATTTTTATCAGCTAAACCCAGGAAGTAAAATGATACTATAATCCACTTCAAATCACATTATAACAATCCTTATTAATTGAGGCTTTGTCTTTAATCACCTCATAAGATTATGAAGATAGATTTTTGTTGAAAAACTGCCACCCAAACTATCAATAGGGCCACTGGATCTCCCTGGAATCCCCTGTTTCTGTACAGTTGAAAATGTTACTTCATTAAAAACCTTTTGCTTGTATCCCAGCCTGATCCCTGCATGCACTTTTTTCCACACATGACTCAGCAGAATCCTCACAACATGCAAAACTGTATCAAATTTTTCAAATCTCTATTCAATGTTGAGGTGCAAAAAGCTCACTGATAAAACCCTCATAATTGCCAGCTCTTGAGTGCAGGACTAGAGTTGGATGATTTAAACTGGTATTCCTAATTAGGGATGCAATTTCTCATCGGATTTTTTAGTCAGGTGGGAGATGATCATGGCAATTACATTGATTAAGGTGCAGGAATGTTTTTCTTGTTCATTTTTTTTTTTCAGATGTCTTTCCTCCAAATTGATTAGTAACTAAATCTTATTGTAAGTATATTTATATTGGCTCAATTACTACACTGGCAAAATTTGTGATGTAGCTGGAGAGGGTCCTGTCTTAAGACAAATTACTACTTAGGTCTTGGTTTCCTAACATGTATCAAAAATGTAGAAATATAAATAAAACTAAAGTACTGGGATGTACATGAACATCCTCAAATCTCTTTTTTGGTGGATGGAAGCTTTTCCTCTTATTTTTTTCTGCTGCAACCTCTTTGAGCCTTCCTTCTATTGCACATAGGCTTTTTTACTACTTAATACTTTCCAGCTGAATCTCTGAAATCCATTATCTGTGCTGCTTTTTTTTCTCCCTTTCATTTTATTTTTTGTACATAATGCACTTTTTATACTATTGAGCATAAAACACAAGATAGACTGCAGATATAAGAATTTTTTTATATAGCAGAATATGCCTAACACTTATAATAAACTTTATTAACTCACAGAAGTTGAGCAGGATTTTTTTAGTCAGTTATCTATTTTCTGTTTCTGTTTTTTGATAACACATTAATAGTGTTCTGCATTATCTACCTTGCATTTTAGTCATTGTATATAGACTCATATTCTTTTCGTATTGTCTTATATCGTCTATGAGCTTAGAAATAAAATGCCAACAATTTCTCATCATAATTTTTTTAGAGCAAAAATATATTGCTCAAAATAAATGTGTAACTTTTTGAGAAAAAACTTTATGGAGTACAGGCAGTATATAACAGGGTATTTTTTTATACTGATAGTTCAGTCTTGAACTTCAGTTGTACTCAGTTTAGATTAGAACAAGTGCGCATGGGTCTTCCTAATTCAGGTTTCTCAAACTGCACATTTCTGATTTACGAAGACTTGGACTCCACAAAGTTTGATGCTGTACCTGCTGAGTACCTGATCATTAAGTATCATCTAATACCATAAATTCCAGTATTTGCTCAACACTCTTTAGAGTCAAGCTCATTCCTCCATTTTTTGAGTCCAAAACCAATTTATCATATGTAAGAAAATTATATTAAAAAACCCAAAAAAGCAAAGGGGGATTGTAGTCATGCAGATGATACAGTTTGGTGATGCAACATCTTACAGAGGGTAACAATACACTTTTGCTCTAAAAGCTAATTTTTTTCACATCCAAAGGCCATGTTTAGGTCAAGATAAAAGTCTCAGAACAGACTGGAAGGCAGCAACTACTTGGTTATTCCTTCTTATGTTTTACTGTCTCCTTTGACTAGATTGGAGATGACTAAATGGGGATTTTTTTAAAATTTTTTTTTAATTTTTTTTTTTTTTTTTTTTTGTATTTAGGCCATGTACAGTTGTTACAAGTCTCAGCTCTGGGGCACTGCCGTCCCAGGTCTACTGCTCTCTAACTCTGACATAGGTTGCTTGCAGCCACAAAATCTTTCCACAAGCTCGTTGTGTTTTTTAATCCCACAGTCCCTTGTGGCATGAAGCAATCTGTCATCTCACTTTTTTCCTGACTCTCTTTCCTATATCTTACCCTAACAATTCTTGGCAAAAGCAAGAGGGAAACGACAGCACGTAGTTGAAGGTTTAGCAAAATTGAGGGAATCTGCAAGGAAATTGTAGCTCAAATGTTCTGTTAATATCACTGAGGACAGTATTTCAGTGATTTAGTATTTTAACAAGGTCTGTTGAGAGTCAAAATCAGTACATTTAAGCCTACATGGGCCAAGACCCAAACTGGTTTGGACACCCACACTTCAGTGGTTAACTGCAACTAAGAGATATCTGGCCAACATGTGCTCAGCCATCACGTTTGGCCACCTTAATTTTCCTGGTTCAAGTGACAACTCTGTCTAGGTAAACACAGCTTGAAAAACAGGTTTGCAGAAAGCCCCAAGACTGTACAGCCAATTATGTCCACACAATGAAACTTTGTGGAGAAAGGTGGAGAAAAAGATGGCAAATGAGTGTAATGAAGGAGAAGGAATAGTTCTGCATCTCTCTATACATTGAATCAGACTTACAGGTTATGTGCATAAATGTCATTCACACATTTGAGTAGCTCACTATTTATTTTCGTGAGAAATTGGAACAAAGTCTTGGGGGTTACTGAGATGTGAATACTTGTGGGGTGCTTGCCCTGGCTCGTATAAAATTATGACTTTAAGTAAAAAGGAAAGCTTGAAGTGAGTTTCAAACCCCTAAACTTTCCATTGGTTTCCTCAAAGTTTGGGAGGAACTGTGGTTCTGATCACACTTGTCAGGAAATTATGTAATATGGTATTCTGTGCATTAATCCTGTTGTGTTAGTAGGTGTCTAGACAACAAAATTTAAGTGCAAATTAACACTGAAGCTACAGCAGATGGAAGAATCACTTGAAGTTGGGGAGAAAATTCATATATATGTGTATAAATTTAAAAAATAATAACAGCATTTTAATAATTTGATTAGAGATTTAGGGCTGTTTCATTAGGGTTGAAAGTTCCTCCTCATTATCCCACAGTTCAAGTGCTAAATACACATATTTAAGACATAGTCATTTTTCCCCAATGACATTGTGCCCTTAGCAGAGTCCCAGAGCTAATGCAAATTTGTCTAAGGGTCAGCAGGTTTTGCACTCTTTGTGTTATGTTAGCCATAGAAATATTTTTAATGTATTTTATACATATGCACACTCTACCATGTTTCCCCCAAGCAAACAGTAATTAGGAGCAATGAAAAAAAAAAAAATCTGATCTTTTTTCTGACTTGCCCTAAGACTGTATTTCATATTTACAGAGCAGTGGTCTCGCAGTGTCCTCCTTTGAAGATTCAAGAGCCATAAGGCAACTGGTTGTATTTAATAATCTTCTGCATCAGCAGTTTTGCCTCTTGGGCTCCAAAATTGATTTTCCTCATCTTGGCATATTTTTACAGCTCTGCCCCTTGACCT
Organism: Atrichornis clamosus; assembly: GCA_013400975.1. Taxonomy (NCBI): domain Eukaryota; kingdom Metazoa; phylum Chordata; class Aves; order Passeriformes; family Menuridae; genus Atrichornis; species Atrichornis clamosus. Next base: position 456,198 of record WBMZ01001655.1, read on the forward strand.
CTGTTGCACTGCACTGGCCAGCAGTGACATGAGTGGCAGAAGAAATGTAAGTCATTCTGGTGACTCCTGAAACATCAGAAGTGACAACTGTAGAGTAGAACTGATGAGAAGAGTGAGTTAAGACAGTTCTTTTGAATTATGTTACAGCTGGGAATCGGTCACCACAGAGATACTATTCAAACTTAGGGAATTTTATGAGGAAATCCATAGCAAGAAAGGGAGTGTCTACAAGCACACAACTCAAAAGTGTTGTCAAGATATTTTAGGCTTTGGCTAAGAATTCTATAAACTGTGTGAGAACAATCTTAAAAATCTTAGTGTTTTTTGTTTTTTAACTAGAAACATGCTGGGGTGAAAAAGACTTCCATAAAATATATTCTTTTTAAGTTCAGAATTCTCTTTTAAAATTGTCCTAACCACAGTATTCATGCACACTGTTGCCTAGTTCAGGCTAGACTTTGGCCATCAATAGCACATCCCAGTGCTGAGACTTCTAATATACATGAACGTTACCATTATTCCAGGGAGTTTTCCCAGTTTTCCTCCCTTTTTCTAATTATCTACCTCTTAGCTCTTTGTAGAGCATTCACTGCTGAGAAGTCCTGCAGACACACACCAGATCTTGGTGTTAGAGCTAATAGCAGTAATACCTAGATGAGACATGATATTTTTCTCTCACGAGAACATAAAGGTCATTGAAGACGTCTGGGAGAGCAGAGTCAGTAGACCCTTGCATGATGCTTTCAAACCCAGTGAACTGCAAAACAGTTCTTCCTCTTAAACTTCATTTGTTTAAAGAGGGAAAGGGAGCAGTTGTAAGCAGATCAGCATTTTTATCACTATTTCACCAATGAAGCAATGGAATTACAGAAAAAGTGACTTATCCACACTCACCCAGAAAAAGACTCAGTAATTTAGGTATTTGGAGAGTTAAACCATAGCTAAGTCATTGTATTACATCACCTGAGTTATGGGAGTGTGGCCATGGTGAATAATTTTCTCTTGACTGTGCAGAAGTGGACTGAAAGTTATGTTCAGATGAACAGTTTCCTAAATCTCATATATCATGAGTTAGCAGTAATTGCTGCCAACAGGTTGTGGTCTGGTCTGCCTTTTGCCTGCAGAAGTCTGAGTTTCTTGGACAGGAATCTCTTGGCATACATTCAATGTTAATGGTTTCTTGGACCTTCTGAAACACATTGGTTTAACTGTGGAAATCATCAAATTAATGCAGGGCATACTTAATAAGAATTTTTCATGCATAGGGAATGATTTTTCCTGTGAGGACCATTGGTCTTCTTTGCAGCAAAGAGTGCCCAAGGACAACTTGGTGCAGCCCTTACTGTTCAGTGGTGCCACAGTATTCCTTCTGAGGGGACCACAGAGACAGCCTCACAAAGCTGAGGGTTTTCCCCAGAAATGTGGGGCAGGCACAATCCTACTCTGTGTCAGGTGATTCCTGCAGGGACAGTGTTTGGGTCAGGGGCAGCCAGGCAGTGCAGTGGACAGGGGAACATTGTCCATGTGGCTTGGGCTTGCAGGCACTGGCTTTGGCTTGCCCAGGAGTCATGGATTGGCAGCTGTGGCATCACCTCCTGCTCCCTTCATACAGACTCACGTTGGCTGCTTTGCCAGCCTCCCCCAGCCTGGGTTAAGCTGCTTCAGCTCTGATTTTACACCTTCCTTACATTCAATTCCCTCTTGTATAGGCAAAATTTCTTTGTGTTATTTTGCTCTGTGTGCACTGCTGAGAACAGGGAGTCCATTCTGACTATGCTAAGTACACTCTGTGTAATGGGTCAAGTGCCAGAGCTGAGATCTCAGCAAGTTCTTCTCTGTTCCTGTACAGAATCTAATAGTAGGAGAAACAAGTTATATTTTCCATCTGAGATTTGGATGCAATTCATTGCAATTCCATTTGTTCTGTGTTGGTTTCTTTTCAAGATACTTCACTGCACTGTCCTTGACGTAAGCTCGTTTTCCTTTGGTCTTGCACACCATCCAGCCACAGTTATGATGTGAAAAGAAATCAATGATTATTTGCTTGTGCACTGACCATGCTTTCAGATATTATCAGTTGTTTTATCTTTTAAATATACATTCTCAGCTATTAAATGCTAGATGTAATAAAACAAAATAATAGCTAATAATCTGTGTAGCTTGCTTGCAATACAGAGATATAATAGCTTGTCTGACACTTTTTAGAGCCAATATTTACCTTTATCACTGGTAAGTGCCTCCCGAGACTCATTATTCATGTAATTCCCATTAAGAGGCAGTAGTAAAACAGCCTGTTGTCTTACAACTCTTGTTGTTAAGTACATTATGTTTAGTAATAAATACGTCAGCTTTTGTTACACTAGAGAATTATTATTATTCATCTCTAGATATTTATAAATAAATAAATCATGTTTATTTATAAACTTCTTTCCATTTATTTCTTGCAGTAGCCAGATAAAATTGCTTTTATTTAGGTACATGGTTAAATCTTTTGAAGATTACTTATTCCTTTTGAACCTAAGGCTGTAACAACTTAATATTCTTTCTTTTCATATCTTTTACTTTTTAGTTAACCAAGCATTATATTTAGGAAAAATAAAATTTGTATTGAAAGATAAATTATGTCAGTTTAGAATTATGTGGTAAAAATACTTCATAGAATTGAGTTACTTGAACATCTAATCCTACTGGCATTGGAACATAACAAGTAAATTGTGTCTCTAATTTTTTGATCGATGGCTCCACACAGTTCTGTGAAAACTCTCAATATAAATTTCAAGCTTTGTTATATAATTAAGAAAATATTTTGCAGCAATGTGAATATAACCTGGAAATCTTTGACTCTTTCAAAGCCTTGAAACCCATGTTTCTGTGGCTTGGCACTTAAGTATTTACAGCACTGTTCATGTAGCTGCAAGAGGAAGATTTTTAGCCTCGTGCTCTGGTAGAATTCAGACTCAAAATATTTTATTAGCAGAACTTGCTGCACAATCTAATGATGTTTTTCTCATTATAATTGCTTTTTAGCATCACCAGTATGCTTTTAAAAGTTGTAGAAATAGAGGTTATCAAAAGCATCAGGCACCTGTTTAATTCTGCTCATATCCACTTGAAAGGGGTTTTGTTGTTTTATTAACTCATTTGTTAGGAACAGACCAGTGCTGTCAGGGGATTGAATGATGGATGGTTAGTCATCAACTAAAGCTATGATAAGCATCTGAAAGTGAACTTTTTGATTTACCAGTTCTTTCTATTGTCCATATTGATCTTTCTCTTCTGTCTTGGTAGTCTTAAAATTAATCTTCTCAATTTTTCTTTTTGGGACTTGCAAGCCAAAAATCTCTCTGTTCAATAGCTGCTAAATGGATGCAGAATTTTTTTGGCCCTGCCACCTTTGTTGGAAAAGAGAGCCTAGGTTAGAGTCAGAGACGAACATAAACATCGATATTCAGGAACTGAGTGACCAGGACGCAGCTCTGATGTGTTCTTAGAAAGCTGCTAGTGAAGTCATGGCTGGGAGCCTCTGGAACTGGAAAAGTATTCACCTTCTCTGCGAATCTGGCTGTCTTTTGAGGGAGGAACTGATATGGATGTAAGAGAGGTGCATGCAGATGTGAAAATTCTGGCTTTTCAGCCATTAAACTTTGTATCAGCGCATTCATTACTCTCACATTCACACTGCGTCCTTTCAAACTGTTGGAAGGGGCAGTGTTACTCCAGTTACTTCAGTAATGTTTCTTCACCTTCCACAGACAAGGTAAGAGAGAGGATTGTCAGGAAGAAGCTGGTAAAGGCCCTAAGGACCCAAAGCCCCACCTTACTTGGTCTAAATTAGCCCAATCCCTACAAATCAGGGGCTGGTGAGGCAAGGTAGGGATGTGCACGTAAATGGAAGCAAAACCTTATCAAGCCCACAGAGTTTTACATTAATCTGTATATTATTTTGTCATATCTATGAGACTTAGCTGAGCATTATGTGTAACTACAAAGATACTTCACTTGGCCATATTAAAGCTAATGTTTGTTGTAATCCTGAGGAATGCACCATGACCTTTGAGAATGGTGTCCCTCACCTCTTCATGCCTGCCCTAGCTACTCAGGCAGGAAAGAGACAAAAACAAAAGCTGAATTTCATGATGTCTTGTAAAAAACAAAAATCAAAGCAAAGCATTGTCTAAAATGCCTTCTGAATTACTGAAATTAGTTATTTCATCAAGAAAATGATATTAACTCTTAATTTATTTAATTGAAAAATGTTCTTTTTCTTTCTTAAGGTTATATCCCTACAGCAGGTCCTAATCATTGGCAGAGGTTTTTACTGTGACCTCCACTGGCTTTTTCTCTGATTCAAAGGGTGTATTCATTTAAAAGGTTCTTGTCTGAAATCCATTTTACTGCTTTAATAAACTATTTCATAAAAAGGTAATTTAATTTAAAAGAAAAATCTTTCTATTGTAGCTGCACTAAGTTTTATATTTGAGATGAGCATAAAAGATTTTCTTCTCTTTAATTTTTTTCTGAAATTTTTCATACCCTTACTGCAAATTTGTTGTGTTAATAAATATCACTACAATGGAGAGCCATCCTAGAAGCTTACAAACCATTTCTTAGAAGTGTGGTTCTGCTGCTATGGGCAGTAATGGAATAGGATCTCCAAGAATGTGAGGTTTTTAAGCCACTTGTATTAATCCCACGGCAGTTAAATTAATTTTTTTCTTATGAGGCACTGCAGTCATCTAATACTAAGGAGATGATACATGTAAAATCAAAACCAAAGGTAATGTTTGCTGGCAGCCAACAGCAAATCACTGGTAAACAATTTAGCATCTTAGGGCTGGTTCAGATCCTTAGGCTTGTACCAATTGAGGCTAATCAAATACTGCATCTGTGAGGACACGTGAAAAGAAATTCCTTGTATCTGTTCGTATTCAGATGTCCTTGGCTGGAGAAAGAGTTCAGCAAACACATCTTTGCTCCTTGACAGCACATTCAGAAAATCTGTGCCCTTTGTTGGGCGATGGTCGCTCTGCAGGTTTCTGAGGGGAAATGTCTTTGGGTGAAATGCGTATTAACAGCTGCGCCACAAAATCCACTCAGAGCATCTCCAAATACCCTAAAGCAGTTTAATCAAGTAAGTTTATCAGCAGCTGTGAAGTCATCCTGCCTGTTTGGATGGGCCTTTGGCCAGAGAGAAGGAGCCTATAGAAACTTGTCGTTTCAAGGCTTCTTCCTCTCTTGTTGTATTTGACGTAGTTTGTAATCAGATGGAACATGACAGCAACAGCTTGACAAGCTTGATAATACACTTCACTTGCAAAATTCATGTGCTAAGACTGTAAACACATTTTTATTTAAGCTATGTCATGTTTATGCATAGCACAAAGGGGTTTTTTTTAAGTGGATCTGCTATAGAGAAGATCTAGCATTTTTCTATTTTAAAGTATGACTGATATTTTCACAGCCCCTAAGAAAAAGTTTGACTTTGCCCAGTCACATTCATTTATTTGGACAGTCATTCAGATACAAAGCACAGGCTGAAAGTTATCTTATTACTTGCTCCTTGAAGCATGTGTGCCCCATTTTCCAGCCATTAGGGTGTTTCATAAGCTATTATTTATCATACTGATGAAAAATAGGAAAGAAAATCAGGTTTTTCAGGTCTTGGACTGCAAGAGAGAGAATTTCATTAGGAAAGTCATTGATGGTGTAAAAAAAGGTTTCTGATCACTAAGTCCTGCAGTAGCTTCTGGGGATGATTCAAGAAAAGCTGGAGAAGCTTCTGGTGCTGTACGATCAGAACAAACACAGAACTCCCGCGTCAGGGTGTCGTGCTGGACTGACTGGTGGCTGTGAATCTGTCATCTGATGAGGCTGTTCTTCCACACTGTGAAACTGAATAGTGCTGGATGTTTTTCTCTGAGTCAAGTCTTGTTTGCCTCTAGACATTTTGACTCATTTCACTTGAGTAAAATTCTGCCTAAAAATGTCTGAGCACTGACAAAGATGTGAGAATCCCCATGTATGCTCTGCATCTGGCATGTGAACATGGGAGGTGGGTGTTCAAACAGCATCACTCAACACTTTCTGTACCATACTTTTCCAGAAAAGCCCGTGTGGGTTTTCATAGGGATTCATCTCCGTGGAGTTAGTGGTAGGAGGCAAGGAACAGGGATACAGACTGCATTACCCTCATTCAAAATAGAGTACAGTATAATAAACTAATAGAATCTGTGTCCTTCCAATCTTTCCTTCCATTTTGAAGCATCCTTCTGTAGAACTCATGTTTAAGAACACGATGAATATTGTTATATACAAATATACACTTATATCAGCCTTTTGGATCCTCTAAAGCTGTATGTCTGCAGTTACTTGTCTCTCCCCACATAAGAGCACAAGCCTTGCCTTCCAGGATCATTTCCAAGAAAATTTGAAGGCTGAATGCACTGGAATGACTTTTCCTTTCTTTTATTTTTTTTTTTTTTTTTAGGGAAAGAATGAAGGGTTGAGAATTAAATTTTTCAAGCTATACATATGCTTGTTTGAAAGCTATTCCTACAAATATTAAGGGAAATATAATTTTATACAACCCGAGGTTCATTTCTAACACCCGTTCTTGGATCTGTGTATTTATTTAAACAGTTAAATCTGTAGCTTAAATAGTCACACTTTTATTCTCAATGTCTGGTTTATCTGTCATTTTATCTGAGAGAAACTGCATTTTATTTTGTTCCTACCTTATATTCAATGTTGGGGTACAAAACCTTAACAGTTGTTCATCTGATTCAATTAATTGCCTTACTGGATATACATTGTACAGACTGAACAATCTTTTTTTTGTATGTCAAATCATATTTGGGAAATGTTTCTGCTATATTTGTCCCTGGAAAAGACTGGACAGAAAATAACATCTATTAAAAACTGCATTCATTACCAAATCCACAGAAACTAAGCTTTTGAATGAATAGCAGTTAATCAAGCAATGTGTCATAAAAAGCAGTAACTAAAGAAAACCAAAGTAAAACATTCACTTTCATTATTGAACATTTTTAGCTTTATTATTATAATAGAATTACAGTCTGACATAAAATAAAGAGCTTTTGCTAAACTCTGTAAAGCAATACATGCTTCTGCCATTAACAACCTCTATTAGATTTAGGTTTTATTGCCACATCACTGCACTGAGGTGCAATAAACATTCAATGTCATCTTTTTAAAATTATCTCAGGAGTAAACAGAAACTGTCCTCTATAAGAGTGTATCATTATTTTCAAGGAAGACTTACTAGTATTACATGGTTTAGCAAAGCATTGTAAAAAAGCTACATAGAGAATACCTTGTCTTTGATAAACTGTGCAGTCAAGTTTATACAGTATAATACTATTGGCATAGACTAACTAAGAGGTGATAAAATGCAATCATTGCATAGCAAAAAGCAGACTAGATAAGTAATATTCACATCTAATGTGCAAAATGCAGACCAAAAGGTAGCTATGAATTGCTAGAAAGATAAAATGCCCTAAATGAACACACTAGTTTAACGCCAAAAATAACAAGATAAACAAGTACACAGAAGTTAAAGAGCCATAGTTTATTTTTTTCTATACATGTATCTACACATGATACCAGAGATGAAACATCCCCTTTTAAGAAGCTCCAATCAGATAACTTATCAAGTTTAGACAGGACTAAATGTTAGACAATGAAGCATTATTTAAAAAAAAAATCTCTAAATAAAACATTAACTATTTCCTTTTGTAGATAGAGAACGTCAACTTTTTGATTTATTAAGAGTTTAGAAAACACTGCCTATGAAACTTGACTCTCAGTAGCTGTTTCTCTGGAGGTTCATATAGCATTGTTTCAAAATCCATTCAAAACCATATACTATGCTTTTAAAATTGATGCTTGCAAATATCCACCATTCTTCCCATCTCTTTGAAAAATTTTTATCTGAAATTTTATTTCTAAGTATCAGCAGTAATGATACCGACTAGAATTTTTTTAAAGGGAGCACAATACCTGCAAAATGGACATCTTGTATTTAAAGCCCTTACATATTGTTCCTACAAATATATTGCTACAGTAAAAATGAAATGTAGTAAGTTTACTCAATAAAATCTATTTTCCTGTACATTCTTTTACGTATGACTTCTTTGTATTTAATGCTACATATATTACATCGCTTATTGTAACAGTTATGTTTCAGCAAATATAGCAGTAATATACAGATGAACTTCTGTCTTAACAAATATCTCACCATTTTGACCTACCAAATATAATCCCATACTTTAGTGTTTATGCATGACCTGAGCAGACCATTCATTAATTTAATAGTATACATTGGATGACATTGTCAAATTGCAAGCTACTGTACACTTAACCACTTTACAAATGGAATAAATTCCAAGCACTTTCTGCTTTTTTTTTTTAAGCTTTCCAGTACCACTGATTTTTTTTCCCTTTAATTCAGGCTCTAAATATGTTTTATTGAGCATTTAACAACATATTAAGAGCTAAGAGGTGAATCCTACACAATGTTTTAAGAACACAACTTTAAAAAAGTAAAAAAATGTACAATCTCATGCTGCATATTTACAGATAATATTTAAATACTATATTTTATCTTTCTGCTATTCATAAATCTCAATCTAAAGCTTCTTTTAATGTATCATTTTATAAAAGAATACATTCAACATATCTAGAGCTTGCAAAAATTTTGTTGTTTGTTTTAACTCTCTAAAACATAGTGATGAGTAAAAGCTATCTTTAAAGCATCCAGGAATTGTTTGGATTACACAGGTGATAGAGGGAACTTGGGATCTGCACTTGGTTGTGCAACTGGTTTTAAATCTAGTCTAGTGACAACTTAATGCTTGGACCAAGACTGCAGTAAGAGAGCAGATTAAAGCATTTGTTACCATTAGATTTTATGTGCTATACAGTGACAAACTGTACCTAGAGTGAGCAGATTTCCTTTCTCATTAAAGACCATTTAATATTATAAGTCAGGTAGTTTGGAATATATAAGAGAAAAGGGATTAGGAAAATAATGTATCTTATGAGATTCAGCAAATGGAAAGCTTTATATCCTTGAAAAGATTATAAACAGTGTTTGAATAAATGACACAGTCTAGTATGTGCATCAGGAATGTCACAAAGAATATTTCCCCCCTCCCTACAATCCTCTGAATAAAAATATCTTTTTCACGTACATAAACAATATCTTTTGGGGACATTCAGTACTAAGCTAGCTACAAATGGTTTCTTTTTTTTTTCTCGCCCTCCCATTCCTCTACAACTCTTTTCCACTTTCAGAATCACTTTTCCAAAGTATATAGTTTATATTGTTCTCTCCCTCACACACAGGTTTTTTAAATATACAGATATATTTTACCTTTTGCTAACTAAAGAAACCTTTTTTTTTCTTTAAGACAGAGGCGATGAAGCAAATGGGAATTACTGTATGTGAAAAAGGGAAGCAATTCCCAGAGCAAAAGACAAAACAGAACTATACGAATAAATGAGGTTATTGATGTGGAGTTTGAACTTTCAGCTGGGGCTCGCGGTTTAAATAGGTAGCCCAATAGACTAAGTTAAAGATTCCAAAAAGCAGTGGGAAGGCTATTCTTGATAGTCGATCAATTTTACTGACGCTGTTAAAAGTTTTCTTGGGTTCTGCCGGTTTTGTTTCTGGCTTAACTTCTTTGGGCTCAATCGTTGCACTTTTAGCAATGGTTGCCAGCCCAGGGTCCCTTGCAATATTAGGGGTGTAGCTCGTGGCTGCAGCTGTGTATGTGTTGTTTTTCTTAATGAGAGGATCCTTCACTTTCTTTGGCTGAAGAAATAAGAAAATGTTTTATTCTCAATATCTTCTGAACAGATATAATTATGAAAAAGTACCATAACATTTCACAATTAATCGAATTCATACCACAAAGTGTAATAAAGCTAGAAGAGAGTAGTTCTGAATATACAACTCATGCAAAGTACTTAGGTGACAACAAAGACAAAACCATCTGTGTTACTTGTGTTAAGTTAACCAAATTAAATGATATTTAAACTATAATGAGAACTGATAGCTAGGCTCACTGAGAAAATTACCTTTAATGATAATCAGCAGTGACAAACCACTCATAGTTCAATATTCCCTTAATCAACTCTTTCTCTTGACTAGGAAAAACACTTACAAGACACTGAATTCCTTAATGTACCTTTCCAACATTAAGGCAAATAATGTGATATGGTGATATGATTCATACATAAAAATACACAATAAATTATTGTATAACCATGCACTAAATGAATGGATTATTGAATAAAATGTAAATCTGCCAGTATTCTACTCACTAATAGTTTACACCAGAGGCAGAGGCACTATGGATTAGGAACTTAATATTCTTGTTTGAACACTACAGTTGGATCATAATGACTGAAATAGCATTCCATATACAAGGACTTAAATGTTTCTGTGACTTTTGCATTCACCTACATATATTGCTAAAGCAAGAATGAGTTGAATATCTTTTACTGGAGAATAACTTATTGAGCTTATTTGAACTTATTTTACCCCTAGGTCCTTATGTTTTCTAGTATTCTACTTCTGAAATCTAGTTGCAGGAAAAAATTTAAATTTTGACATCTGGGCATTAGCAGTTGGAATTCAACTGTCCCAGTTTCTGGCCAACCAAACCCTTCCTTCAGCCACTGCCCAAGGATAAATATAGAAGAGCGGTGTGGTGGGTCAGGAAGGAGGTGTAACGATTCCTCCAATTATGAGAAAAAACCCAAAATGTGTAACAAAATTCCAAATTAGAAAATCTTCAGGCAGTATTTACCACAAAAAGAAAAGGCAAATATTACCCATTTTAGCCTCTTGAAGGGAATGAAGAGGAGAGAGAAAAGATATGGTTAAAGGGAGAATATCAGCAGGATATGATCCATTATGTCATTTCACTAGACAGCAAATGTAATTCTGTTTCCAAGAAGCAGCTGTCCCAGGGAGGCAATAATTTTTATGGAGTTACAATGCTTTTAATGACAGATCAACTATAGGTTAATCACTGCATTAACACCCCCCCCCCCCCATAGTGGAGTTTAGATAAAAAATTCTTGTTCAGGAGGTGGGTATTTCAGGGAGTCGACAGGCTCTTGCAGGACACGTGGGACTGTGAAGGGAAGCTGCAAAAGCACGAAGGCAAGTGGGGAGAGGCTGCGGAAGAACGGCTTGGAGTCCCATGTGGGAAGGAAATGAAGGGTCAAATGTTAAATTTACGCTACTTAGTAAGGAAAAGGATTCATCTAGTGACTGATGTAGATGTCCTGTATTTTGTGGCAATAAAATTCTTAGCTTGAGGCCAAGAAAAATCTTCAATTTTTCTTAGAATATTTCTACTGAATAGGAGGAACAAACAGGTTGAAAAATTACTCAGAAGAAAAAGGTTCGGTGGGGAGTTTTTTGTTGCTGTCTGTCCATTTTTTCCCCCTATGTGGGGAGGCTGCTAATGTGCTTGCTGAGTGTGAAGCCAGTCCTGTTTGCTTCTCATTCAGATACTCTGGCGAGCAGCAATAAATCCAGCAGACAAAGAGCTGCTTCACTGAAGTCTCAGAGGAAACCCTTTCTATAGATTTAAATGTCACTAGAAATCTGATCCACAGAAAACCCTGACACCAGTCCGGGTCTTAATATTTCATGTCAAATTCGGCTTCATGAAAAAGCAATTTGACAGCTAATTAGAGCTCTAAATTTGATTAAGCTGTGATGCTCCGATCACTGTGAGCTTGCCTTGCTCACCTTTCCTCACTGCAAATAACTCACACCACCAGGTACCAGCAAATGATACATAAAACAATTTATCTGCTGAGGGACACAGCCATAAATCTTTCCATGTTTGAAACTATGCTTATTGGTGTGGACTTTTTTGAAAATATAACTTTCTTTGTAATGAATTAAAGAGCTGATTAGAGTAACTGTGTTACAAGGGAGGATATAGCAAGGCAATATTTAATATTTAAGAATAAAATTCTTTTAATACAATTCATTTTTTTTACTAACAAATAGCATGTAGACAGGAGAACAAAGAATCAAAACAATTATTTTCAATGAAAGTATCAATACCTGAAAACTCAACATTCACCAGCAGTTGTGCAGCTCATTCCTGTTTGTTTTGTTACTTCACTCATTTCTCTAAATACTTTTGTAGTAGTTGTCATTGTATAAATGTCCTAATTTAATTTGACTTTTTACTGACTTATGCAATTTAAATACATAAAGAAGTAATATATAGATGTATAATCCTGAATTAAAAACATATCTTTGCATACCAGTGAGTTACATCTGCTCCCCCAAATATTTATTCTGCTGAATCTCTAACCTGTGAGTGTTCATGATAATCAATTTGGCAAATTAAAATAACCCAACCAAATGAGCTTACTCACAGAAGCAGCTGACATGGTAAGTCATAGGAATTGGGAAACTTCTTTTCCATCCCCTAAATGTCCTCAAAAATTTCTTGATGCACTTGTGGTTTGCAGACCAGGTCTGATCCCAGACTAAAGGGAATCAGTGTGAAGCTTTTTTAGTGCATTCAGGGAGGTACAGATCAGGAGTGTGTGCTCCCAACACAGCTCCCAATGCCTGCCCCTAAACAAATACATTTTTCCTATAGACTAAGAAAGGAAGAAAGAACTCCTGTCATGATTTATTGGGTCATGATGACAGAACAACCATCCTGAACTTCTTGTTGGGGAGCAGTACACCTTGGGAACTGTCAAATATTGGAGCCACAGGAATTTTCCCTACGTTTATACTGAGGCATCCACGTTTTCTCTTGTTCAAACAGAAAAAAAAAATTTCCTTCCCTTAAAATAATACTCATTCATCTTTTCTCTGCTCCGCTGCAGAAGTCAAAATCTCAGTAGAATATTTCGCTGTTAATAGCATTAAGTATTGCCCAGAATGTCAGCACACTATTTAGGTAAGTAATTATTGCGTAGAAATGCTGTGTGCGGATGCATCAGGAAACTCTTTTGGAGTAATAGCTATTCTAAGCACTAGGAACTTTTAATGTGCTAAACAAGCTCCTGTAGAGGGACCAAGCACGGCACAGCGTGGCCTGTCGGGGCAGGCGCTGGGTGGTGTTACCTTTTCCGGAACGACGCTCTTGCCGTCCCACGCGTACCCCCTCTTTGTGAAGTAATTCACCGTGGCAAACTCGATGAGAGCGGAGAACACGAAGGCGTAGCACACGGCTATGAACCAGTCCATGGCCGTGGCGTAGGCCACCTTGGGCAGAGAGTTCCTCGCACTGATGCTCAGGGTCGTCATTGTCAGCACAGTTGTCACTCCTGCAAGGCAAACCAGTTTGTGTCCTTAGACTGGTGACTGTGTTTTGTGCTTCATTTCCCAGCTGCTGCTGTAAGTGGGAAAGCCTTTTCTCCACCCCTGATTCTTACAAACTTCCCCACCTGAGTTGTGTTGCTAATTGAGGATATCAGATTTCAAGTTCTATGGAAGTTGCAGGATTTTCAAAACATTTTTTATGCCTTTATTCTTTGACATTGTTGTAGTAGAATAATACTTTTAAAGTTGAAATGGAAATATGATTTGTGAACTACTTTACCTTTCTGGTATTTGAAGCGTCATTGTTGCTGTTCTTTATTCATGCCCTGCAAATTGTACTACAGATGTAACAATTTAACATCTTTAGTTCTTTCTTGCAACAGTTCCATGATACTTAGAAAACGAAAAAATCTGTTTCATTCCCTTTATTTGGGATCCTATACTTCAAAGGTATACTCAAGGGCACTAAGGTTTATGTGTTATTTGTTTGAATTGATGGTTTTACAGATTTCTATCCCTTTAATCACCGATGCCCTGCAAATAGCAAAGAACAATGACCATGTGATTTATGCAAGAACGTATGCAATGCAAAGAACAATGACAATGTAATCTGCATTTCTGACATCAGAGCTTCTTACTGCTCAACTTTTCCTCTTAGCTGGCCCCAGAGAGCCAGCTGGACTGTACTGAACTCACTCTGCTTGCAGCTGCTTGGAAAAATGAATCTCCAGGTGCACACGAGGCATTTACATAAAATCACATGTCCACGAGTTACCTTGACAACTGCACTGTTATGTCTTGAATGTGTCTGGTGAGTTCATCTTCGCTGCACTGAGTGTTAGTGGAAATGAGCAGTGCTCTAAAATAGGCCAATTAATGAACAACTTATTTACGTGGTAGTGTGAAGAGCTTGAATTATTAGTACCTAATAAGGGAGCAATTTCTCTTCCATGAGACTCAACCTAATGTTTTCTTTGACTTATTACTAGTGACAGTATGTTTCTCTTACATACTGTGAAAAAGGATTTATAACAGTTATTATTTGTGATACTAAGTGAGCTAAAACATTGTGCATCTACGTGTATATGCATTCATGCAAAATGTTCTGAAACCTTGTTTCACTGCCATTTTGAAATGAAAAAGCTATCTTGCTACATAATGATGGAGTAAACACAAGACTATTTACTAAATAACTGTCTTTTAAAAGGAAAACTGAGAAATGTGTGGGTTCTTGAGCCTGTGAAGATAGCAGTTTGAAAATTGTGCAGTATTATATATTATTCATTGAGACTAGGAAATTCTGTTCTCCATCTAGTGACAGTGAAGTACAGCATTTCAAACTGATGATCAGACATTTCTTTTTAAATGGTATGTGCAAAAAATGTAAAATACTTACAATTTCAATAGCTTTGACTATAATGGGCCATAAAAGTTCCTACTAGAGTAGTTCTCAGTGAAGCTGATGCTAAAAGTTCAGAATTAATTTTGGTTGCTAAACTAAACAATATTATGTAAATGAAATTTAGTTATACTGTGGTCTAAACCACTATTCTGCAAATGCACATCTGTATATCAACAGAAAGCCTCTGCTTGGTTCCTGAGGTTCAAGGCTATGCAAGTTCTGATTGATTCCCAGAGAAATTGGGAAACTAAAGCACAGCTGTGAAGAGTGTAAGAAAAGGTCTATAAAAATAGTTCTTGTTCAACAAGACTTTCAGAGGCTGCATTTCTCAACAGTGCCTCTCTGGCTTTGCCATGTCCTTCATAAATTGGTAAATTCTCCACGGCAAAGCCAGAGGGCCCAAAGCATCCTCTCCTTGCAGCGCCCTGAGGCAGCGAAATGAGTGCCAAAGCCAGCTTGGCTGTGTGTGCTTCCACCTCCTCCTGCCAAAGGTGTTCAGCTGTCCATCTGGAGATCCCCAAAGAGGCTAGGTCACGTAGCCAAAATCTCAGGTGCCCGTTTTCCTAAATCGAGATTTGTTGCATTGGTTTGGTTTTCTTTTTTTTTTTTTAATATGTAGTTGACTTGGATTAATATTGCCAATGAATATGCAAGTTGTTTGTTTCTAATTTTAAGATAAGCACTTGCAAGCGGTGGTTAAACTCTAGGGACCAGCTGTATAATCTGAGAGTCTTTTAGACTGCCTTCTCACTGCATTCCTTGAGTGCATCAATTCACCACTGTAAGCACAATAAATTGTTGCTGATCTCAACAGTAGCCTGTGAAAGGGATTAATGAAATAAATTTTTGAGATAAGAATTTTCAAAGGGCTAAGGATGTCAAATGATCAATAACCATTGATTAAAACCTTTTTGATAATCCCATTGTGAGCATTATTGCCATTGTCAGAAATGTTTTATTCGTATTCTGGCTGTTTTGGAAAATTTAAATGGTAATAGACTGCTTGAGATATTTGCAGGTCTCTTTTTACAATCAGGTTCAAACCAGTTTAAAAGCTTTGGACCTATATGTTCACAATGAAATGTGTTAGCTCTGGCGTGCATGGCTCATGCTGTTCTCCAAGATCATGTGACACATACCTAGTTTTACCATAACACTTCTTAAGCCTAATTGCCTCCTGATTGCCTGGAGGTCTGTAGGTCTTGCTTACCAAACACAGTTCTTGCTGGAACAGATTCTCTGTTAAGCCAGAAGGACACCTGTGACAGTATCACTGTCATGATGCACGGCAGGTAAGTCTGGATGACAAAGTAACCAATCTTCCTCTTCAAATGAAAATGCGTAGTCATAACAACATATTCCCCTAAAACCAAGAAAAAAGAACATTAAAGCTTTTGTAAATATACAAATTAGAGGGTTTCATAGGAAGTGTTTTTTCATTATATTCACCCCTATTATAAAAAAAAGTCCTCAGATCAAATTGGGTCATCTCTGAAGAAATCATTTAATAAACCTTGTTTTGAAGTTCCACTAATAATACAAAACAAGACAGTTCTGAGAAATGCTAATTAAATTTACATATTTCCATCTCTGCTGAATAGTGAATGAAAGTCTGCATTTAGCTGGTGGCTGTGTAGCGCTCTTGTGAAAGGTCTTACTCCATTAGAAGATGGGAAGCCACCCTAGCATACCCATGTAAACATCATCTAAAGACTAAACCAAGACAGAGTCCCGGAACTGTTTCAGTTGTGCCAGGCTAAAGATGTAATTGTTGATGTGATTGTGTCTGCATTACCACTGCCAGTGCTTTATGTACTCTGAAGATGAAGTGTCCCTGGTCTGCTGATTTAGTACCTTAGTAAATTACTATTCTCTCCTGAAATTAATGACTAATGCAAGAATAACACACAATATTTGCATTAGCACTAATGCTTTTGGAGCTAAAAAATCATATGAGCTGAGTATAGTAATTGCAATGAAAAGGAATCGTTATATATAAATTTATTTTATGAATACATTTAAAAATAAATATAAGTTAAATATATTTAATATTGTAATATATTACATCATTCTAGAAACCTTTCTTGACAGAGCAGAGCAATCAGTGCTCATTTTCAGATAATTATTTATATAATTTTAAATGGATTTTGAAAAACAGTATATTCTCAAAGGACTGAAAAATACATTGGTTTGATTTTTTTTTTTTAGTAGATTGATTCATCTTATTATGCAATAAACATCGTAGGAATGAACCAAGTAGACACATAACTGAATGGAAACTTCTGTCTAGATTAGAGATGACATGTGAAATTACTGTAGTTCTATTTTAAAATGTAGGCAGCTGGAAGGAGAAAGCTGCTCTTGTACAGGAAAAGCTTAAACTTGATTGAAAAACTCTGTCTAGACATTTACTGCTTATGCACCGAGCATGTCAAATGCCCATTTCTTTAATGCAGAGTCCAGAAGAACATTCATTTGAACAAACTTGCTCAACTTATAACCCCGAGGAAAGCTTATTTATGAGATGTGACAATACTCCTGGTATCTTTCAATATAAAAGACAGTAGCAAAGGGGGAAAAGGGAATAAATTTTCAATCGAGAGGTAAAGAAAGGATCTAAAAGGAAATGCTTTTATTTCAAAAATGAGAGTGGCAGAAGTAGTATACTGGGTATTATTACTCGAATCTTGCTCACCTTTTTTTAACTTTCACTGAAACAACCTCCTTCTCCCCTGTACCACAGATTATGATCATATGAAGGGTGCCAGTCTTGGCTAGGGTAGCCAATAATTCCATTTTATCTACTTAAAATATGATGTGGGAAGCTATTTTAATGCAATCAGATATAGAATGCACACAATGGTGTGTCAGAATTAATGCAGTGATTGTAGATGGCAAGCTAAGAATACAGAGTGAACATACCACTGTACTCTGAAGCTTTATTTAGCTGCTTAAATTATCAAAGTATTTTTAACCTCTGGAAAATGAGAACAAGATCCAAAGCATAAAGGCAATTAAAAAGACAGGGATTACTCTCATCTATTAAGCACTGCAGCAGGTCTGAGCTGGAAGTCAGCTAAAGGTAATGCTGTGAGGACTGAATTAGGGAAAGCAGAGGCCTGGAATAATGCTTTTCCCTTCAGTTACAAGGCACTTCTTAAGTCTCCAAAGTACCAATGGACTGCAGTCAGTTATTAGAAGATTGTAGATCTCAGGTAAGATTGATCCAAATGACTGCAGGACATGAAAGCACTCCAGTTATTTACTGCGTCTTTAGTTTTCCATATTTTATGGCTTTCTTAATTTCTTAATTGAAAAGGATGGCCACGTTCATGGTAGCTGCTGATCACTTTTGTAACTTTCCAGCAATTCCTCTGTAATTCTGTTTTGAAAGCATTTGCAATACAGCCATAAAATTTCCAGTAGCTCTTGAGAAAAATCTTGCCTATATGCACAGTGTCTGATTGCTAGGCTTTCATAAGGTGCAGCTTATGCATCTTGTATTCTCTTATTTCTTTTCTTATCCAAGGAAATTAGAAATAAAGGTATTTCTTCTTAGCTTCATTGCAATTCCCAAAGACATCTGCCAATAACTGAGTTGTGCAGGTAAATCTGGTTTTCATTTTATTTATTCCATGAAGTTTAAATTAGTTTATATGTATTACACAATACGAAACATTTAAAAGTCATCACACAAGTCCTGCATCTATATTAACTTTATGTTGACTGATTGCCTACATTTGAGTATTTCCGGAGCTCTGCAAGAGTTTGTGCCTGTGCTCTGTGCTTCTGTAGCTGCAGTTTTTAACCAGCCCTTAATTCTACACTATTTTGCAATAATTGAGTCAAATGTGCAGGTGGTATAAATTAACCTGCGTCTAGAGAAGAAAACAGCTGATAATTCAGTGAAGTTGCATTAAAACTATTGCTCAGTGTTCTGTAAATTATTTTTAAAAAACCGAATTTATCAGGTGAGCACCTGAAGCTAATGTGCACCACTTCAGAAATACTGTTGGAGGTGGGGACTGAGTTTTAGCTATAACAGTAATTCTTCTATCACTGTAGGTAAGAAGTAAGGCTTTCCCTGCCATCAATTTAAAACGCAGTATTTATCATTTACTACTTATGCCGTGTAACTCAGTAAAAAACCCCTTAAGAACGACATCTCAACAGATTTACAGAACATGAGAAAAAAATAGACCATTGTGAGTATAAATCCTGATGATTCTCAGTGCAAAGTAACATTTTCAAGGTGGCAAAATATTTCTATGTAAATAGAAACTTGCATGACCCCTTTAAGCATTTTTTAAGGTGCTTACAAGATGGATCATTTTAAACTATTTTTGAGTCAATATGAATCAGTAGCTGGAGAGTGACAGAAATTTTGTATATAAATAAAAAACTGATGACTCTGCTTAAGTAAAACAGCAGCAGCAATAATTATTATTTCATTTATTTAATACTGTTTGTAAGCCTGTAGTACCTGCCTATTCCATTGCCAGACTACAGGAATAAACTACACCATTTAAAAAGTTTTAGTGTTTCAAGATTCTCTTGTCATTAAAAAATTAGTATTTGTAGATGTCTTGTTTTATATCCAGAAATAAGGATATCAAGTGGCCTACTAGCCAAGGAAGAAATTAAAGAAAAAAAATAAATAAAAGGACTTCATGGATCCACCAAATCATTTAATAGTTTGGAGAATGTTAGAATAACCCAGCAACCCCCAAAACCTTGAGAAAAATAATTATCTAGAATTCCACACAACAATAAAGATCATCTTAAAATCGCCCAAGATATTGTAGATTCCTCTACTGATCCACAGAATCAGCTGAAAAAAAGCTTAATTTACTGGCCTAATAAAGGTATTGAGAACTCTTAAGTAAAGATTGAGTTCAATTCCTTTTGTCTTTTTGTAAGATGAATCATTATCCACAACTCAAAGTAAGGAGGAATTTCATAATTTTCATTACAAATGTCATATCTTAAACCAGAGATGATCAGAGGACAAAGACATGCTGGAAGATTCTGTTGAGACTACCTGCCCACCCCCCTCAAGAGGGAGACAAGGGATTGTTAACCACTTCTGATCCTCACCATTATTTTGGGGAGAGCAAAGCATTTTTCTTTCCAAAGCAAATCAAGAATAATTTTTATTTGAGACGTCAAATTTGCAAGTAATAAATATGTTTCTTCCACAACTGTATATCCTTGTCAGGTAGTAACTAAAGAAGATTGTTAGTTTGGTACTAAAAGGATTCTGTAATGGGATTATTTTTAATTTTGATAACCATTTATTTAGTTATTTGTACTGTTTTTCAGCATCTCAGCAACAGCAACTTCATCTCAGCATATTTTATATATTAACTATCCTGTATTTAACTTCATAGATAGGAATGGTAAAGAGTTTCTTCTGATTGAAAAAGGAGGCAGAATTCAAACCTTTCAAACAGCATGGGTAAAATGCTTTGTTGTTTCTTCACAGAAATGAAGAATGAAGAAATTTTACACTTAGGCTTCAGTTCCATTTGAAAATTTCTTATCTGCCTTCCTTAAAAATTTATAGTGTGCTTCTCACTATCTAATTCATTACCCTGAACTGTGTCTGATATTTCTATTTGGTTTAGTTTTGCTTCCAAGCTCATGAGTCTGTTCTGAGTATCCTGCTGCCCTTACAGCACGTGCAGCAAGCAGGGAGCACAGGCTGCTGAGGTCTCTCTGAGAGAACAAAGAGCTGAGATCTTTGCAGGTCCCCTCAAATCGTGCTGACTTTTCAGCAAAGGGCAGCTGGGGTGAATTATTGACTCCAGAAAAGTCACTGACAGTAATTCCATCTGTGGGCAGGCCAAGAGTTCTCCTCTTTTCTTTTTACCTGCCTGATGCACATCTCTGTGCTCAGCAATGGGAGTAGAACTGAGCAGAAGCTTCCAAGCAGCAGCCTAGAAACTTGCCTGTGAGGAATTTTCTTGGCTTAATAGAGTGTATGAATATATTTTAGCAAGATAAATAAAAAATTCAGACACAAATTACAGTTCACCTTGAAGTGACTCACTTTCCCTTCAATGTTCAGTGCCTTTACCAACAACACATGAGGAAGTTTGGTGTGTGCAGTTGGAAGTGCACTTCTCTGTAAATCACAACGCTGGGTGTGTTCAAGGCAGTACAACCACTTCCCCTAAAGCAGGGCTGCTTTTGGTCCATTGACCAGTCAATGTGGCCAGCAGAGCTCTTGTTCACGCCCAATGCTCAGTTTCTTACTGCCTGTAAGTCTTCATGATCCTTCCATATTATTAGAAATTTTTTTTTTTTTTTGGTTGCATCTTGAAACAAACACTGTGAAGTGAACAAACGAGGGGCTGTAGCCATCTTCAAGGTTTCAGGTATATCCTACTATACATGTCAGGTGCCTCTCTGTACCTCATTAATCGCTTCAGAGTTAAAGCTGCTGCCAGCATTAAACTAAATCCTAAATTTAGATGTTTCAGGTGGTTTTGAATTTGATGACATCGTTTTTTTCATTCTATAAATATCTCCTTGAGAAACTATATATTTGCTTTTAGCAACTTCACTGCCTCCAGAATCTTTGAGGATTCATACACTATTTTTATAAGCCTATATAGTAAGCAGGTAATATGATAAGAACATGAGGAGTTCTTTATAATGTAAATTATTGTTTTTTCTGGATAGATCTGACACTCTAGGGAGATTTTTAATTGTTCAAATATTTTCACCACCGGTTGAAGTAACAAAATAATCCCAGGACACATTATCTTTTCAGAGGCAAGTTTTCCCAACCTGAAGCTCACATATTGAAATTCACCTCTCACTCTTAACATCTTTTGTAGGTTTTAATCCCACTCTAAGTTATGTCTTGACAGTTAAATATGACCCTTCCAAAAAAAAAAAAAACCAAAAACGTTTCACAGACCTGTGCTGGACTGCACAATGCCGGAGTCCACAGTTTGCCCCAGCAGGTCGTACTGGTTCAGTCGAGAGCCGTCCTCAGCCACAACCACCGACCGCGCTGGTTCCCGTGTCCACTCGTACACAACCTCTGCCCTCGTATAAGCATCTAAGTTTAAAAGAAATATATCGCGTTTCAACTTTGCACTTTCTGCTGCCTTATGGCTTTATCAGAACCGTGTTTTGAGCAGTAGTTTGAATATTTAGTTCTCTTTAATTTTCTGCGGAAACCCACAACTAGCTTACTGGAATTTATTTATGAGAAATATAACTTATTTGTACAGGTCTGTCTATATGATGATTAAAAGCACTGTGGGCTCTCTAAACCTGAGCATTCTGGTGTGTTACATGGATAATTCAGTAGCATCCACATATGCTCTTGAGGGAATTTGTGCTGTTATTTATGTTTCAGGAATCAAGCTACACGTAAGCATTTTTAATCTTAGTCCTGTAGTAAATCCTTCTGTCATTTTGTGTGGTCTGGAATCTGGCAGCTCTCACTCTGAGCAGTTGGGTGGGAGTTAGCTGACTACATAGAGGCAGCTCGAGTAATTCTTTACCCCTAAGAGTATCCAAAGGCATGAATGGGTCTGAATGTGTGATCAGAACCTACATCAATCTTGCATCCACTAAAGGCAGCTGGAAGCTGGATGGGACATCTTAGGGCATCCCAAATGGCAGCAGAATTCAGCCTACTAGATGAGATTTTTCC
Source organism: Atrichornis clamosus (assembly GCA_013400975.1). Classification (NCBI taxonomy): domain Eukaryota; kingdom Metazoa; phylum Chordata; class Aves; order Passeriformes; family Menuridae; genus Atrichornis; species Atrichornis clamosus. Next base: position 478,614 of record WBMZ01001655.1, read on the forward strand.
TTTTTTCAGACTGACAAGCAGGAAAGGAAAGAGAGGAATCTGGTTCACTTGACCTCATTTGTGAGTTGGCAATTTTATCTTATCAGTGTAAGAGATAACAGTTAGTAATTGAAGAGGTGGTTGGGTAGAGTGTGCTGGTAAATTAATTGCATGGCATTTGATTCTGTATTATTGAAGCTGAAGGGTGCTTTTATCCTCAGGCTTCATATTCCCTAAGTACTGCAATGTATCTTGGAATACATTTTTGGAATCAATGGCAAAAGCAAATCTACATCTTAATAATTCTGACTTTAAAAATAATGGCCACAGTAAACACAGAAATTGCTTTGCTAACCTAGTCACATAAAGACAAGAATAATATTAATTTTTGAGCATTTGTTCTGGGGTATGAGAATAACTTGGAAGAGAGAGGAGTGATTTTCTGAGCTGCTGAGAACCACTGGATTGGGTTAGAGGGAAGGGAGTGCACTCAGCAGTGCTGGAAATGAGCTGCCAGATTTGGTGCTCCGTTCAGCTGCCCCCCTCAGCATCCAACTCACGTTGCATAAGCAGGACCGCAGCCTTTTGCTCCCGTCACTGCTGGTTCCCAGAGTGGCCTCGCTTTTAAACTGACAATCAGATGTTTGTGGTAAGAGTTGAGGAGAGCATCTGCCTGTCTGATTTTGTTTTGCCAACATATGGCATTTTGTTGTTCCAGAATTTCTTTAGCATTTGTCACATTGAATTTACACTGGAATAACCTCTAGCTTAAGCTGCTCTTTGGCAAATCACTTTAGCCTTGGAGCTGGGTCAAATATTTATTGGTCTCTACAGTATGGGCAGAGTCCATAGGAGACGTGTAACTCCGTCACTGTGAGGCTTTTAGGAATCCAGATCCAACAAGTGATGAGTAACAGTGGAGGATGTAAAAAAACTCTTATCCAATTTAATCTAAAACAAATGGAGCTAGGCAAACGCTACCTTGGGGAGCTACTAAATCAATATTGTAGTCTGCACTTAAAGCATGGATTTTGTGACAATTAAATGCATTTTTTTGTAAATTTTCCAGTCCATTAAGATGATTATAATTAATTGCTTTAGTTTGACAAAAATGTCCCAAATGTATTTAAATATGATTCTCACTTAAAAAGTGGCAATTAATTATGAGAACGATTCTTCTTCTATGTAGAACAGTGAGTTCCACTTTCATAACTTGCTTGGGTGCAGCCACTTGTCCTATGGGAGATATTTCTATTTATATCAATAACTAAAAATTGAGAGAAATATTCTATAACGTGATAATTATGACATATGATCTGATGAGAAGGAGGGGAAAGGCCCATCTCTAAGGGCTATTTTGGACAGTGAATTCCTCGTGCAGTCTTTGAAGTAAAACGTGTTACAGAAGGAATTCCTCCCCAGGACGATCCCAGATTAGGAGCTTGCCTGAATTTAGTAGGTGAATGTAAGGTTTCCCTGAAAACTCCTTGATTTTGTCTAATGAACCTTCCAAACATTTGGAGTTACTTGTTCTTCTAGGCCCAATTTAGGATAGCTGTCATGAGAGCCAGTTAGTGTTTAAAACAAAAAATTAACTAAAAAAGCCTGGAAAACATGACAGTTCACAGCTGCACTCTGAACTTAGAAAGTCAGTTATAGCCTTTGACTGGCATGTAAGAAATGGTCTTTCCATCAGAAAAATCAGTGATTTTTTTGTTCAATTAAGAAAATTATATACATTATGACAATATTTTTTTAAGGGATAAAATCACTCAATTTAGATACAAAAGATGCAGATACGCTTGCATGTCTGTCTGCTATCTTGTTTTTACTTTGTGGTGTTGTTTTGGACTTGTATGCAAATCTATATTATCTATCCCTTCTATTTAGTAATTTCTGCAAATCTTTGTCATTGAACTGAGACAAAATTCTCAATAATCTGGAAAGTTGTGCACTCTGTGAACAAGAGTACATTAATCTGGGATATAGTGGGTCAGAAAGAACTCAATGTAGGAAAAGAATAGGAAATATTGTTCCTATTAGGAAAGGTCTGGTGTTTTGTGCTGTGGTTCACTGACGCACAAATGTGGCGATAGGTGTCTTATTGAGTCTATAAAATTCATTCTCGTAGGTCACATTTGTTCAAAAACTGTTTCTGGTGTAACTTGTTAGCAGGTTTTGTGCAGGATTAGCCCTCTCCCCACCTCCCAGCTCCAGCACGCAGTCCCCAGGGACACTTTAGTGTGCACATCAAAACAAATTCCATCCTGCCACCACCCCTGATCTCACTGGGATCTGGAGTGCACAGATCTCCCATTTTTAACCAAGAACCCACTGCAGTATTTGCCCTGTTATAAACTGGACTAAAGCTTCCCCCACCCCCTTCTGTTTCACAGGAGATTTGGAAAGATTTACTGGAAGTGCTGTAAGAAAACTTAACATCCAAGGAGTAAACTATTCTTGTCGGTTATACTCCAAGGTTGTGTGAGCTTTTTGTTCTCTAAGCCTTATCTAGGAGATTAGCAGCTCTTTAAAGACAAAACATCAGTCCTGTCTCATGGCAAACACAGAGCTATTCAGCCCAAAGTAAATTATCACCCTGTCGGGTACCACGTGAAGAATGAATTGGGTCTTCTGTTTGTTGACTTCTAAAATTGATCAAGCCACTAAGTACCCATTATCAGTGGAACGACCCATTTCTGCGAGAAAAAAAGTAGCCATTGAGGAAACAATTTGTACACTATTACATCTTCCATACATTTTAACTTCCTTGTTTGTGTTAAACGAACTACAAGTAAATGAGCTCTTCTCTTTTTTTCTTTTTCTTTTTCCTTAAAATTTTAAGGGGAGGACTATATTTAATTTCTAAAAGTATTATGTTTAGTTAAGTGTCAGGTTGGTTGTTATTCAGATTGAAATTTTGGGGGAAATTCTCAGTTTAACAAAAACTGATTTTAATTGCACTACATTTTGTTCAGTATGTTCTGTGCTCTAGGGCTATATATGCTCCAAATGTAGGACTCCATTTGGAGAATTCTGAGATTTTTCACTTCCAAAGATGTTGCATGAGTGTAATGTATGTCATAATCCTAGGAAAAAATTTGATCTAAACATACCAAGACTATGGTAGCAGAACTGTTCTCAACTAAAGCCATTTCAGTTTTCCATGCTGTGTATTACTTTTCTCTGACTTTGATTTTGAGTTTTAACAAAACAATGCAACTACAAGATTAACAACATTTTCTATGTGACAAACTACTTTTCTAGATGCTTAGAGCACTGCCATTTTCATCTTTTGTGAATGTTCAGGCATCACACCGTAAGATATTTAAGACACACAAAAGAGGTTCATTACATTAAATATAAATATGTATATATATATATATA
>WBMZ01001655.1:482016-532728 GCA_013400975.1 Atrichornis clamosus
ATATATATATATATAAGAATAAAAATACAACCCTGACAAAAACGTGAAAAATACATGAGATTAAAACCTTGAGATTTTCTCAGTTGTAAAGTACTCTTTTAAAGTAGCCTAAAAAGAGAGAAACCTCAATTTAAAATAAACTTACAGCTTCCAAATTTCAAGGGACAAGCATGTGCATCCATAGGAAAGTCTTCTAAATGCATTGGACATTCTGCTCTCACAGTCAATCTATAATGGATTAATGAGCAAAAGGACACATTTATTCTGGTTTCATAGCAATAGCAAATAGACTCCTATTAAGACACACAGAATAAGTATAGCACAATATCTGTTATGTGATTAATTAGTGTTAGAGGAGGACCTGAATCGTCTGGCTGGGGGTGCCACTGCTCTGCCCCTCTCTCCTCCTTCCCGGTGCATCAGAGACACGCTCAGCCCTCTCACTTGGCATGAGGACTAGAATCTGTTAGCAACTGAAACTGCTTCCTTGCTGCCATCATTAAATTGGCCCACTCCGGATGCTCAGACATTTGCTGAGATCATTTCATTGCCATCAGCTTGAGTGCAAACAAGTTTCTCGAGAAAAGAGATTAAACTAGAAACAGTCGCATACTGCACATCAGCAAGGAATGAACAATACTTGAATAGTAGGCAGAAGATTGCATTAAGGCACTTGCAAAGGTGAGGAAACAGAAATGGTTATGATCAAAAAAAGAGACATATGTGAACAATGTGCTGCCAAGATAGTGTTCCTGTGGATTAAATCCCTAACAGCCAAGCATTTAGAAAGACAAGAAAAATTGACTTAGACTTGTGTAGCTACCAGCCAAGCAAATTCTTCTGTAGCCTAGGCAGTCTTGAAAGATGTTGCACAATAAATTGAACATCCCAAATGCCTGGAGACTTTGTTTTCTCCATTTGTACTGATTTTAAAAACATCTTTAACATTTTTAAAAGAAGACTCAGTGTTCACCGATGTACTAAGTTATCTATCTTGACTTGAAGTCAACAGAATCCCTTTATACCTTGTTTTGACTCCATGGGAGGCATAAAGTGGGGATATGCAGCTCTATAGAGACAACATACCATTTTTTAATTCTTTAATTTGTAGTCTTTTCATCCGGAAAGTTTGCATGACTGTATATCATCGTTATTTCAAAGGGATTTATTTAATTCCTCTAGCAACTGGATAGCTAAAGTTCAGTTATCCATGAAGAGAATAATATTTCCAATGAGTGCTGTCAGCACAAAAGTAATTTTTCCTCCTAACTTTCCAAATGCTTTCATCAATTGTTTTCCTTGTTATGAATGAAACAAGAAATGTCTATTTTTATACCGTCATGCTTTATATTCCCAAGCACAAGAAATATTAAGAATGGTCAATGAATTCTATGTGCATCTGTTAGTTCTTTGAATCTGCTTTCTACAGGATCCAAAGATAAAAGACCCTTGTACACAATCTAGGAGTACAGATTATATTAAACTTTCAGGCTTTGTTATACTTGCTGATGGAATCCTTGAAAGCAATGCCAAATTAAGGTCCTCTGCAAACTGATGTATTCCTAATACTCTTAAGAACCTTTTTAAAATCAAGCATTAAGACACATCCAGGGCCTGTAAAAGTAGCACAGCAGGAGGGGAAAAGTAAATACTGCAAATAGCTCAATTTGTCCATCATCCCAAGGCCTATTGTGACAATAATTACTAAGCAGGAATCAAATGATGCTCAAAAAGGAACCTGTTTCCTGTCTGGAAAATATACTTTCACGAGTTAAATTGACAAACTAAATGAAGAATGTAATATTTTAGGGCTCACCTCATTGTGTATAGCAATGTCCCATCCTCTGTAATTCGTAATAGTTTATTTGGCATCGTCATGTTATGAGCCACTGACTTCTTTCCATTGTGGAAAAAGGTGTCAGGTGTCCAAATTTTGCTGGCCATTAAATTATTTAACCGGAGAACAGTCATAGGTCCTTTGAATTTTAATCTCTCATCTTTCCAGCTTTGGCGGAAAAATACATCTATAGTGTATTCCTACATCAATTCAGAAAAAAGGGAAACACTTATGATGTCATATGTTGCAATATGAGAACTCAAAGTATGCTCTTACCAGTCCCTAGAAGCAAGACGACAATTAATGAACTTAGTAATTATCAGAAGGTTTATTCTCTGTATTACTTACGATGTACCCGAAGTTGGCTATTAAACAGTTACAATATCATTACAGTGTTCAGCAGAATAAACTTCAGGAAGGGTAGTATTTCAAAAGTTACACATGAGTATAAGATATAATACAGTGGAAACAAAATCATTCACCCTTTTCTCAGTTAAAACTGTAATTGGAAGCTGCAGACGGGTGGCCAGTTTGGATGGCACAGAAAATGTGTCTCGGAATAAAATAAGCCTGGTGAGACAGGGCCTTACTACAGCATTTTGTTCTAAATGCCTCATTAGCATAAACGTGTAATTAACCTGCAAAGAGTTCACAGTTCACTAAAATGATGTGGTCTGATTGATGAGATGTGGAATGGTTCATTGGGCTAAATCATTGGACTGCAGAGAGCACAGGCTGAGGACAGCTTTGGACCACGAGTTAGAGTGATTCCACACGGACTGGGCCAGTGGGGAAGAGAAGCAGTGGCTGACTCAGTGGACATGGGGAGAATCAAAATAACCTACACTCACAATGAAATCAGAGATATTTGCTACTAAACAAGAGGAATGGAGTCAGGAGAGTGTGAAATTAAGAAAGAGATGTTAGCGTATTATATATAAAATTTAGATATTTGTGGGGTGAAAATGTGAAAACCTTCTGTGAATGCAGCATAATGTAGCATTTTAGTTTTCCCAGGGAAGAATTCTGCTCTGACTCTGACGTGAAAGTTCAGTATGGGATTATCCTGCCCCTTCCATCTTTCACTGTGGTAAACATCAAGAGCAGTTATCCAAACATGGTTCTAAATTACTCTGAACCATCATCTTTTGGCTGAGAAATGGAACCTGTGCTGAGATCCCCTGCAAATGGAGATGGCAAATCCTGAAACAGAGAGAACTCCTGTGTGTAAAGGCACACAGAGCTGTAAGGAAAAGAACTGTCCTGACAAACATGTTAGTAAAGAGAAACATTCTGGAAGGAGTGTGCAAAATCTCCCTGTGGCAAAGTCCCTTAGATATGTGGTTTTTCTTTTAACAAACAGCAACACTCCATACAGCATAAGCACTTGTGAGCTGTTTATTCCTTGCACAACTATTAGCAAGAGAGAATGGTGATTCTTACTGGTGGTGTGTTTTTCCTCCTTTCAGGGCATGAAATGCTTGAATAAATTTTTTGTTGACATGGAAATGTAGTTCCGTAGGGTGTTCTTATTTTGGGTTCGTTTGGTGGAATTTTTAATTTAGTTTAATTTTATTTATATCCCAGGCCTGTGTATCATTTTGATGCATACTTAATTGTATTTCCATTTTTTTAATCATGTGCTCAGTTAACTGCTGAAGCCTGAATTGTTCAGGTCCAGTAGAAGCAGTTTGTACTTATAACCAATTACTTCCTTCAGAATTTTGCTGGGTCATGGCCTTAGGCTGAATTGTGAGCAAAATCCTGTCCCAGGTGTGCAGCAGAGTAGGAGAGAAGAAGGTGTAAAAGACATTATCTGTCATTAAAATTTTGGATTTCCTCCATGTTTTACTAGCACCAAAGAAAAATCCTCCTACACACATGGGCAAGGTAGAAGACATGCCCAGAAGGTGACATCATGTCAGGGTAAGCCATTCCCTTTTTCTCTTTCAACTACAAAGGAGGAGGTGAGTGGGAGGTGGTACAGGTTGAGAAAAGAGAGTCTGGTTCTTCACTTTATATGAACAAAAGGTTCACATGCTGGAAAAGGACAGGGAGTCTGAAAGATTTGATAAGGGTCCTGGCAGCATAAGATAAAATTCAACTAAAAAGTAGCTGATAGGTCATGCCTGGCAGAGACTGAATCTTTCCCTATCCCAGGCCATTGCACCATGTAGGATGAATTAATTTTGGCTGAGATGTCTCAGCTCTTCAGCCTTCACTACTCACTTTAGCATGTACACTAATTCTCCTCAAAAGAATCCTGACAGACAGTGATCTTCAGGGCCGAGTCATCAGGTAACTCTGATGCCTCTGATTAGGGCTTTCGTCTACAGGAGGGAGGCATACAGAACAAGGGAACAAGAGAAAGATTTTTCTCTAGACCATGTAAAATAGCAGTGGCTTATGTGCAAATATATGAGTGAGGTGGAATTTGGAATAAATTCTCCACAGTGGAGACACTTCATTCCATAGTGTGCAGGTTAAAAAAAGAAGATTCCTATCTGCACTTGCAATAAATTATATGGTGTTGAATATTTATAACACTTTGACTTAAATGTTCTCTAATTTACTCAATCTCTCCCCGGAGATTGTTTATTCGTAGGGTAGACTGCTCTGTGGTCTACATGAGGAGCTGTACAGGAAGGTAGTAAGACAATAATTCCTGAAAAGCTTACAGTACAGAAAAAGTGGGAACGAAGGTTTACTAGAAAAGAAAAATCTGTCTTTATGAAATAGCTAATTTTAAAATGCTTCTTATTCCAAATCATATACATCAAAAAATTTCACAAAAATGACAGTTATATGAGAATAGCCAAATATCTGTTGATCAGTACAATACACCATCTGAACATGCCTGAAAACCTGCAAAGTTCTTCCAAAAGAGATGATTTTATTTTAAAAAGTGCTTTTCTCCTGTTTAACTTTATTCACAAGTATAAGAACAAGCCAAGACAGTCTATTTATAGAATAACAGGTTATGTCTATGCTGCTCTTAGAAGAGTGTATTGAGAGTGGGTAGAAACACCATGTACTCCCTGATATATCTATGGAAGTGCCTCCCTGGATTCCTGCAAACAGATGGCTTAGGTGTGCTGCTGTCTCACTGTGGCTGTGCTTTCATAACACGCAGTGAGAGCTGGAACAGCCCCTTGCCAGCCCCAGCCCCAGCCCGGGCTCAGGCACAGCTCATCGTCCCCTGGCCTGCCGAAACCTCCGCCTGAACGCCCCCCCAAAGCCCACAGTCTGCTCTGCACGTGCTGTAAAGCTGAGCACTGCAGAAATCTGGGGGAGCCCGCAAGGGAGGGGGGCTACAGCCAACCTGTCGTGTGCACAGAGGACCTTGCACTGAATGTACACTGAAATTATTATAAACTTCATATTCTGGTAAGCTCTTCATCTTGTCTCTCTCTGTCTCTGATTTCACACTTGGTTCCTTAAGCAAAAGATTTAACACGAGTAGGCTGCACACACATTACTTTTTACGGGAGGTGAGTAGGAGTTTTACACTAAATACTTTTCTGTGAATTCTTTAGTTTTCAAAACACATGAACACCTGCCTCTGTGTTTCTTGGTCATACACTTTATTAAGAGACCCATGAATTCTTTCTCCTGTTTGACTGACTGGAAAACAGGAGCCAATGGGGTATGAGTATCATGGCACCGGCTGCAATTATAAATTTGACTGTAGTTTTATAAATGCTGTTTTCCAAGTAATCAAAAAATGGTGTCTTTTCATAAAGCTCACTTAAAAAAATAAACTATCTTGTGAAAGTTACTTTTCCTGTTTTTCCATTCCTTAACACTGTTTTGAGTAGTCAGAAACTTGTAAAAACCTGGTGATTAAGACCTGTCTACAGTTTTAGTTCAAATTAAACAGCGGACAATTTTGTAATAAGAAATGGAACTTGTTTGCTTTCCTCTAATTTTTTTTTTCTTTTTAAATCTTTCATTTGGTAAATCTATTTAGCTAAATGTAGCCAACTACGAATTTGAACTGCTTTCATTTCTTCTTTTAAATTAACAAGGACGTTTCCAGGATTCATCCTAATACAGGATCCAGCAGATCCTGGTGGCTGCAGACCAGGCTTTCCTTGTCAATAGCAACCTACTTGTGCAGATCTCATTTATATGCAGAATTTTAAGTACCTTATCCGTAGTTCTACACAACTTTTAATATCTCTTAAGACCAGGGCTCACAACATCTTCATTCAGTTTTCTGAACTTCACCATTCCTTGCAGTTATCTGGCAATTTGATTTTAATATTCATTCCATAAAGAAGTGACACTAATTCTCTCATTAATCTTCTCTCCTCTTTCAGCAGCCAAGATCTAGGAAAGTCACTTTCCATTGATCAGTAGCTTTTAATATAAAAATACAGGTTAGACTGTACAGATGTCACACTGTAGGCGTAAGTGTTAATTGCGTTTTAAGATGATGATCTTTCTTGGCAAATTGGATCAGTGATGTGCCAGCAAGGACCTAAGCAATCATTCTCAGAAGAATACGGATCCAAACCCTTGTGCATTTCATAATATATTATGTAGCAAATATAAAGTCTGTTAAAACACGTTATTAAAGTCACCGAGGCTTCTAATTTCAGGGCACTTAAATGCAGTCACAGCAGCAGGAACGGTAGCACATAAAAGCTGATGGCATTTTCAGATCAAGGGCTTAAAGAAAGCCCAGCCTTAAAAGGGGTAAATAAGTTATTGCATAGATCTTTCATCCTTCAAATTAAAAAGACGAGAGAAAATGAGCGCTGTAGAAATATAGGCCATCACTTACCATATCATGGTCTGAAACAGGCCCAAAACTGGTGACGAAGATGTCAGTCTTCACTTCAGTTACACGCTCTGATGAAGCAGGAAATTAGGACAGTGAGTGTCTATCAACAGCCTTCATTAGATCTAACCACTACCAATCCTCACAATAAATAGAAAAATTATTGGCTTTGATTAGCCATTCTAAAATTGGTCTGCAATACGGTCCTAATAATTTACTGCTTCTAGGTGTAATTTCACAGTCAATATTGTCAGCAACAGTTTTTTTATTACAGTTTTTCCACAGAACTTTTTGAGACACAGTGATGCCACAGTGCAGCAGCCACAGTTCTGCTGTTGTGGAAATCTTTTCGCTCTCTGACTGATGGATCTTCTTGTCTGGCACTGTAAACAGTGCTGAATATTGTACACAGTACTCCACAGTCTCCTTGGGTACTCACTGGTCTCTGGGCAACCTAAAATAAGGTCTCTAATAATTAAACCTGGGCTTATGAGTTATGTATTTTGTACTGAAACACAGGAACATAGAAGAAAAAAGAGCAAGAACATGTTATGATGTATAAAAACATACATATATTTTATTGGTATGAGTTAGAATACGCTGCATTACCCCTTATTGCAATAAACAAAAAGGAATTAAAACTTTTCCAAATAAACATCAGCTAAACTTCTCTGAAATAATCTGTGTAAACATTTTCTGAAAGTGGGCTCTCCTGTCCTATAAGCCTCAATGATAGATTAGTATAGATAATAATTCAGAAATCTGTAACACGTACATAGCACAGATGGTATGTATATGTTGTATTATAAATAGACTTCTCTGTGATTTCCAGTATGTAAATCTGCTCCATGGCACAATGCCATTTCAGACAAAACTGGTGATTTTGGTGGTCACCAAAAATGCTGAGTCTGAGACACCTGAAAAGGTTTTGATCTCCAGACAGAGTCAAACATCTGACTTCAGTAGATCAGCTGGTAAAAGACACTTTGAGAAACACCCAGGCTTAACCTTTCCCCTTCCTCTCCTCTCCCTCCACACACACACACAGAGGATCAGTCACTTCTGAGCAAATTGGTGTTTTCTAGGGCACACGTACCAAAGTATTCACCCAGGATGGCATATATCAAAATAACTCTGTTGGATTAAATATAGCTGCAGGGAGTAACACCACCTGGAGGCAGGAATCCAAGCAGTGTTGAGTGGAGCTAACCCATCAGCTTTCCAAAGTCACAGTGATGTAACTCTGAGTTCATTTGCTATTGTGCTCTACAAGCCAGTGTGGGGACTTTGGCAGAAATTTCAAATGTGGAATGAGTGATAATTTTTCTGAAATAACTTTTAAAAATAAATAAATTGTGAAATCTGGAATATTAAAAGTATTCCTAAAGAAAAGAGGTTAACAGAATAGTACATGTATAGTAAGCAGGCATGCAGAAGACAAAAATTTTCCTAGGGCTGTGAAATATATATATATAGCTGTTTGTATAATGTTATTTAAATAGTGTGAAATAATTAATTAAAACCCCCTAATTTAATACCACCCTCCAATTTTAAAAGACTCTGGACTGTTTAAATATTAATTGTTCCGTCTAACGAGAAAGTAAGGAATCAAGGTTAAGCAGCCAGTAACAATATACATTTCTGTACCTATGCAAAATTCTAATGAGAATCTGTGTTCCACAATGCACACACATCTTTCAGTTTCATTTTTTAAAAGTGTGCAACTTCTAAATATATAAAAATGGAAACAGTTTTACATGAATGCCTAGTATAGATACAATAAAATATGTCCTTTTTTGAGACAGTAAAAATCTAGATGTAATGTTAGTTCTGATTCCACTGTCAGTCTAGAAATGCAGTGGATGATCCCTATTCTGTCAATAAGTTAATACAAAAATTAGGTGGTATCAAAAGTAGTCTTCAGGACTCATAAAAAAATTAAAGGATAAAATTTCCAATGTATTATTCATAATCACAGAAAGTAAAATACTATGATGTGGCTGAATTGCTTAATATTATTTTTGTTCCTTGTATCTGTGACTGAGGCATGTAGAAAGTACAGTGACTATTGCAAAAGCACTGGATAGGTGAAATTTCCTCCTCAGATGTCCAGTGAAATTAATGTGTGACCTTATTGTTTACAAACTTTTCAGTTGACTTAAAGAAATCTCAGTATTTTCTTGACATCTAATTGGCTCTGGACTTGAAGTTCATGGTGAGGATTTAACTTGCTATAGCTGAAAGAAGCACATGGTTGCTCAGAAGTTACTTGGCTTGGGAGGAATGTATTCAGTCCTTCAGTCCATCACTGTTCCAAAAGCTCAAGGAGCTGCGGTCGTGTATGAAACATTTGGCAGAAAAGGGACGTGGAGATTTCACAAGGTTCAGTAAGATGTTGCTGAAGGGGCTCCAGTGCCAAATCGCCTTCTCTTAAGACTGAGAAACTAATACCATCTAGAAATCTATTAGCCTTTTACACATGGAAAGGGGAATCTCAAACGGCTCTTTTAAAGATCTTCCATCCTGACTCCCCACCCCTCCATCTCCTTTCCACGGAGACATTTCCAGTGGTGTCATTGGGAGATAGAAGATTCTACAAGCTCTTCAGACACAAAAGGATGATCCTTAAGAGCCCCAGCTCTGAGTGAGACTCTATTTAATATAATTCATCTCATTTGCCTTGCACAAACACAAAATATGCTCTTTGAATCAGCAGCATATCATGTTGTGATATTCTGAATTCTGGCTTTGGGAGTCATGTAGTCACAGTAGAGAGCTGAGGCTTAAGGAAATCACTTGAGGACACAAAATGGAAACTAAAGACTCTTGCACTGTGAAGGAAGATTTCCAAGGGAGTGGAAAAATAAGTTATGCTTTTTATTTCTGTATAACATTGAAAATAATTTAAGTGATATGAAAATCATATGTAATAATAGAAAATTCAGATTGTGAACTCAAAAGAGATACCAAGAGATACCAAACAAGATAACACTGAATCTGTTCAAATGCAGATGTACACACCATCAAATTATTTTTTTTTCTTTGATATGTACCTCACTTTCAAAAGAAATGAAAAGTGTGTATCAACACACAGTAAAAGACTAGCCCCTCAAAAACCATATGGAAGTTTTGACACTTTTGTTTACTGTTTTACTAATTAGATGATTCAACTGTGCTTTGTTAAGAGCTTCAGAAGTTGTGAGTCACTCCTGCACAGGACATGTGTTTACTCATACAGTTGGGATATATATTTAGAATCAAGGTTACCCATGTTCAATTTGCAGCTTGATTACCATGGGAAGGCTTAAATTGTGCTTCAAATGCTCAGAAAGCATTTTTCAGCACCCTCAGATCCTGAGCTGTATTCAAAACCTTCGCAATATGCTGAAGTCTTAGTCATTGACCAAAACAGGCTCAGGTCAGGAGCTGATCAGGCTGCTGAAGAGAAATCCACCAGTTCTAAAGACATACCAACCATGTCTCTTGACTGTAACATCTATCTCATGAACCAGGAACGAGTAATGTAGGGATATCTGTACAACACCTAAGTTTCAGTAAAAAAACCCTAAGGAATTTCTTAATGACTTACCGGTTTTACTGCAAGGCAGCCATAGGGTCCAAGTAGTTACTGATCAGCAAAATGGCAACTGAGTACCACCCCCAGACACTCTGGAACACAGCCTTGGGCAACTGACCCACATACAGCTATGAAAGCATCAGTCAACATCAACTACTGTAATTTTACTATTTACAAATACTGTGTTTTGCTAATGATGCTAGACTAACGTAAACTCAAAAGTAGTAACAATAAATATTTTGATTTAAACTCCCAGGGATCTCATTATTGCTAGAATTGTGACTGGATTTCAAATTAAGAAGAAAATAAGAAATACAGATTTATTTAAACAGCAGGAAATAAGCCTATTTATCAGAAGAGACTATACATTAACTGTTTCCCTTTCTGACCTGCTGGTATTTGAGCACAAGGCTTATTTGCATGTTTTGGTGGTTTAAGTTAGTTCCATTTTTTGCTAATGCACTTGTTCTTGCATGTCTTGTGTGTGCTATAATTATTAACATGGGGAGACTTTTCCTCTGGTTTTGAATTAAAGGAGTTTCTGTACCTGTACAGTGTACACTAGTACTGCTAAAGAAAGTCATGTAAATAATCAGCCCGGCTGTGTCCTGTGAAGTGTTTTGATTGAAGAACCACAACAAATACACTCATAAGAATTTTGTGGTGCTGCTTTTGTAAGAGTAGAGACTCAAAGAAAGGAGAGTGAGCTGTCCTGTGATCACCCACTGCAGTCACAGGGTCATGGCAGCTCTGCACATGCCAAATAACAGCTCAGAGCTGCTCATGCCCTCCCTACCTCGCTACTCTTGTATTCAATCCATTTTCCTAGGGTTTTCTAAGGCTTTTTACAGTTGCCTTTACATTAATGTGGTGCCTACAGAGTGGAAAACAAAAGACCAAAATCAGCCCTTTCAGTTTAACAGAGTTAGTGCAGCATTTGGTCCTTCTTTACTTGCAGAATGATGCGTAGGGGTGACGTATAGGATTGTCTTTTTATTTAGAGTAGAATCATTTAGATTTAACATTTTTATTATGCATATAGACCAAAACCATATTTTCCCTCAACTCTGTATTAGCTCAGGTATGTTAAAATCCAACAATTTCCATTGGGACTTCGATAACCAAGAGGTAAGTTTATCATGTTTATATATAATGGTCTCATACAACTGAATTTTAAAACTTAATTAACATAATACTGTAAGGTTCATTTTCCCATCCCCTTCACTCTGTGGAAGTAATGAATTGCCTGAGATTGACCGACATTCCACTTAAGGACAGTCACACTCAATTTTGATAAACATCACACAGGAGAGATCAACAAATACCTTTTACTGATAGCATAAAACACATATAATTCTGATCAATACTCAAATAATGTTGATAATCTACTTAGGGTGATCCACTGGGCATTCAACCCAACAAAACCAAATTTAATTCAGGAAGATTCTGGTCCGTCAAATCAAACCTGCTGTTGTTCTTAGGTCTGTATTAACCTTTCTACCACAAAATCTCTCTCAAAGGCATAAACCACATTTACCGTTATTCTAATTTAAAAGGTCCCAGAGCATGTGATATCCTTTAGTTTTAGGGAGGGGAGATGCACCGTGCAAAGCTGAAAGTCTTAGAAAATCTGTATTTTTTAGAAAACCTGATTTCACATTAATGAACCTCATCACCAAACACAACCTGCCCTAAGCAAGTCCTCCCTCTCTCCACAGTGGCACTTCAAATTTGTCGTGGTGGCCACCCAGGGACCATCTCTATGCCCCACATGAAGATAACCCTGAACAAAAGGGAATGGCATTTCCATTTATCCAAGGAACTTATTTTTTCCATCATTTTTCGTTGCTCTTCAATTCTTTAAACTACTACTCTAGACACAGTGCTTTACTAGAAGAGCTCACTAAACACTGAGGTGAATTTTCCTCATTTCACTCCTTCCCAGCACTATTTCATCCTTTATTTTCTTCAGAACTGTATATTTGAATAGAGATCAGCATCTTTATTATTTAGCCTATTTTTTATTACCTCTAGTTCTAGGGTCCAGGTAGTTCCCACAGAAAATTATGCTATTCCCTCAATGACTTCACTGGGTTGATTTTTTTTTTTCCTTAATGTCTTAACATGATTTCCTCTTTTTCAGCTTCAATATGTTACTCTTTGCAAATCCTCCTCCTTGCTTTTTGTAAGTGATTATCCTCTCATAGAGTCAATAGGTGTCCTCTAGT
Organism: Atrichornis clamosus; assembly: GCA_013400975.1. Classification (NCBI taxonomy): domain Eukaryota; kingdom Metazoa; phylum Chordata; class Aves; order Passeriformes; family Menuridae; genus Atrichornis; species Atrichornis clamosus. The sequence continues at coordinate 494,445 of WBMZ01001655.1, forward strand.
ATGATTCACAACATTTTAACATTCATTTTGAAAGTTCTATTTTCCATGCATAAGTAACTAAATGTAACTATTTGTTCATGTTTATGGATGGGTACGACAGATGCTATTTTCCAGCAATGTCTGACTAAGTGACTAAACCCACATATGAAGGAGGCAAACAACTAAATAACATAATCTGTATCAATAATTATTGATAAGAGGTGCAAATGTGGCCATGCATAACACGGTGTTGCACGTCTTTTAAAAAAGAATCAGATCAATTTTATCAACTATGCCATTTTTTGAATAACAAGCATATTCAATCACTATAATTTTTCCCTGTGGGTCACTGACTCCATTTTTTAATATTCTGGTTAATGAGAAATAATTCGTTCTTTTCTCCTTGTTTAAGGGCAAAATGCTCAGAGCATCTTGCTTAATTTCAGATATGGCCTTATTGGGTTATCTGATGAATGATAATTTTCATTCCCATGCTCTCTATGGAGCGTATGTGATTTTTAGTTTTCCTTTTGAAGTAATACCTCAAAAGAAGATCTAAAAAAAAGGAAAAGGAGGAGTTAATTTTAATCTACTACTGATTCTATGCATGCTGAAAGAGTGATTCAAAATTCAGCACCTCTAAATTTTTCATTATCTTAATGCTGCACCTTTCAACCTGGCTTTCCCGTGAATATATAGTATAGCTCCTACGATGAATCTTTGTAATAAGATCTCTCCAGAAGGTTGTTCTTGGCTTCATGGTGCCTAATCTGCCTCCCCAGAAAATTTTTACCAAACAATGAAACTGTTCACCACACTAACAGAGGTTTGCAAACTTGGGATAGAGAAATATCATGGTGTTTATTTCAAAACAGATTAACTCCTCTAAATGAGTAGAGCCAAGGTCAAGGTCAAACCCTTTTCACAATTCATTACACTTTTTCAGTAACAAAAGATAGCTTTTTGTCACTGAATTCTTCATGCATACACATAATCATGAGGAAGGAGAAACAAACCTACTGAAGAAACCCTGTCAACTACCTTTCATTCCATAGGTGAGAAAGCGAGGAATTGGGCTCTTTTCTGTTTCTGTTCATGCACACAATTCTGCTTCTGTAGGTGTAGAGATCTGAAAAGCTGCACTACAGAAGGAGAGGTCGTGCAGGGATAACCAGAGCTTTCTGCACCGTGCCCTTTTCCGTAAGACAAAGTAACTGTCCCACACGTTGTTTTACCTCATCTGCTGTTCCTCAGAAGGCGTAGAAAGAACAGAATAGACAGTTTTGGATAATTGGAAGAGTGCTCTAGTGCACTCAGTGATACACAGATTGTGCCTAACAGCATAAAATTTATCAACATAATATAATTAGGGTCTCTGGTCTCTTAAATTCTCTGATAGCTACATCACAGATGATATGGAATGAATGAGTTTTAGAGCTAATTTCATAGATCTAAGAATGTTTTATACTAGTTGATTTCTTAACTTTTTCTTCAGAGTAGATAAACATCCTGTTCTGATCCAAATATTTAACAAGAAGCCATCACTGATGTTGGGGAGAAAAATTAAACCACTGGTTTTCCATATATATTTTTAAATTTCCAGCAACAGGTCATTCTATAATGGAAGGCTATTAAACTTCCAACCCTCCAAACACCATGCTATACTTGATGTATTGATTTAGATTTCTCACTGGATATTTTTATGCATGGAACATTGCAGAGTACATTTCCCCAATATACCAAGGGTCTAAATCAACTGTCAAAATTGAGTCATCTTGAAGTGCTTCACTTAGATTTTGATACCTCAGGAAGAAGGTTTTGAGGATGTGAATTTCCAAATTCCTGAGCAAACCCTTTATTACAAGTTGGTACCAGGACTGAAAATACTGGCCTAGATGTTTACCCTTGGTTTTTGAAATCTATAATTTATATCTTTTCAATAACACATTCAGTCAAAAGAGTAAATCTACTTCTTACTGTATTTGAACAGTCATTTACTGCCCACAATTTCATCAGATGTGGGATTTTTTTTTTTAAAAGCCATGGTATTCCTAGTTCTAGTGTTGAAAGCTGACAAATATAAGAGAGAAATTTGCTGAACTGGCACTGTTAAACTGTACTGTACTGTGCAACAGGAAAATTGAGATATTTGAGGTTCTTGGTTACAGGCAGGAACAGGCAACACAATTCAAAAAAAGGAGGGATACAAGGATTACTTAATAGAGAAACTTAGAGAAACTACTCCAAACCTTCCTTCCTTCCACCCCATATTTCCCACCACTCATTTTTGCTTTTAAAAGTCATGCAAATCTCTAGTTAACTTTGTGAAAAAATTATTCTCCTTCTATAGAAACAGTTATATTAAACACTCTTTCTGTCAGCAGTACATTTTAACTGGTGATCCTGTTATGAGTACACCCTTGAGGTCTGGATTCAGAAACATGTATAATGACACAGATACAGGAGTCGATCCTGATGGGCTTAGTTCTCTCTAAATTGCAATCCAGAGAGTGAGGGAAGATCCTTTCCCTCCATCTCCCTTTGTTTTCTCTTCTAGTATCTGTTAAACAAATCATAGTAACCACACTACTCATATAAGAAATCATCATGGACTCAGATTTTTCTTGTAGACATGTACCAGACTCTACACAGTTTAAAGTCTCATTTATTTATTGCCTCCTCTGCTTTGTTTATTTACTGTGATATAGTAACTGACTGACCTGCACAATTCTATTAAACAAAGACTAAAGGAGCATTTATCCACCCTAGGCCAAGGGTTCACAAGAAAGCAGCCAAAAGTACTGGTAGATAAAAGTAAAAACTGACTCTTATTTTGTTGTGTATTACCTGAAATAGCACGCAAAGATTTACAGAGCAATAATTTTAACATGTGTTAATTAATACTTTTAAAACAGAATTTTATCTTTAGCCATTCCTCAAAATCAGTGAAGTCAAATTATTGAAGAACTTGGCTCACAATTCAAGAACTCTTGCAAGATGGTAGCCTCAAACCACAGAATAACCCTACACTTAATTACCTTCCGTTTCATCCTCAGGAGATGCCATAAGAATTCTTAATGTAATACCCTCTTATACTGCAGTTCCTCTGAGAGTGATTATAGGAAAACAGTTTGAACTGTACTTTGTGGGGTGGGTTGCTCTGTTTTATTTTACCTTCAGAATCCGAAAGATAAAAAAATAAAAGAAAAGGGCATTTGAAAGAAGTAAAGCCAACCTTTCCACTCACTGGAAAGAACAGATTTGTGCTTGTACATTTAGAACTTCCATGTTTGTGAACACTAAGCTTTTAAGACCCAATTTTGGGATCATGTCACAGTAGAACAAATCAAAGAGTGAACATAGGAATGCTGATGAAGACTAGGCTTTGTAACAACGCTTTTATAAAGACATAATTTTTGGGTTTACGCCTTTCACTGGATTCAGCACCAAGAGCAGAAGAAGAAAGACGTTTTTACCAAACTGTGAAGAAAAAAATGTTACAGAAGCAAATCCTGACATACCTAAGTAGAAAAAAAATCTTTAAAACTTCTCTGGGACTTTTATGACTAAGGTAGATTGCTACTTTCACTTTTAAAACCAAATCCTCTTATGTAGATAGTCAGAGAGAGATGTGCTATTTAGGCCTGCTTCATAAACTTGTCATTTGTGTCACAGGTCATATTTTATTATCTTTTATTCTTTATACATTCAAAGTTTTAATAGCCATTCAGAGGTCTGTCTGAATTGTGAACCATTTTCTTCTTCTTGTGGGTAACACTGAAAATCATAATCCAACACACCTCCCAGTCCTGGTCTCAGGCGGTTGTCGTAACCATCCAGCAGACGATCCAATATCCTGGTGAACACCGTGGTGTTGTCTTTGAGTTCATCTTGTGATGAGGTCTGTCCATAGCTGAAGTACAGAAAACAGTTAACACTGAAAAACAGTAATCCACCAATAACCTCACAAAACAGTAATTCCAAAATCCGTTTAATCTTGCTTATACTGGTTTATGGTCGCATAACCTCCTCCGTATAACAAGATTGTAGGGCTTTATAGAGTTCTTTCACATTTACATTTTCTTCTTAAATTGCTGAGTTTTTTTAAATCATAAAAGTTCAGTGCCCCTCTATAAATGGTGAACAAATAGAATGCCAGTTCCTTAATGTTTATCTCATTACTCCTTAATGTTTATAGTGTGCTAATATGTGTTTTCCTTAGGAAAAGGCTCATTTGTCAGTAAAAAATAATGTGTTTAATTCATAATCGTTACAAAGGGTTTGCACACAAGGAAAGATACAGTAATTTAGCACATTGACACTTAAGCACTGAAAAAAAATAGAGGTATCTTCTTGTTGAATATAGAAGTAGATTGGGTGTGCATTTCTCATTGATAATATAACTTGCTTTTATTTCTCATTTTCCTTAGCAGTTAGATTTGGAGGAATATCTCCACTATTTCCTTTCAAATGTGTAACAAAACCATCTGTTGATATGAAAATCTCTCGTGTCTATAAAACTTCCTTTACAGATCCCTAATGTATATCCCTAACTAAGCCAAAGGTCCTGAAATTTTACTTGAAGAAGGATAAAATTAAAACTCTTTGAACTCAGCTAACAAAATCTTACTTCCATCAATACAAATCAGAATGAAATCCCTGGGCTTAGTGGTTTCTGTCTGCAGTAGATGACACCAGAATCAACCTTTTTCTTAAGTTTGAGACCTTTACCTAATACCCTGTCACAGATGATTCCCTTAATCATAGATTACACTTGTCTTAAATCCTAACCCAGTAGTGTTTTTGCAGTCATTGCTGGGAAGACTTCCATTACAAACACGTGGAGTCATCATGACTAGAAGCAAAAGCACTGCTTTTCAAAACTTCATTTTGTTGCACACATTGCTACTGAACTGCAGAAACAATGCAGCCCCAAAAAGTTTTGCTGGGATCAGGTCTAGTGACAGAAGAGATTCTTCCACTGGCCAGCCTGTCCATTCCATCTGGGGTACGTGGGTCTCAGTGCTCTGCCAGCCCTTCCTGCTCTAACTAGCACAGGCCTTCTTAGCAGGAATATAATGTTACATGAAATTATCTGCTTCTGTTAAAATACCTCTGAAAAGGTTTTTCTGTGAGCTGTATCAGTCAGACATCCTTTGTGTATCCCACGCTTATATTCCACTTGTATCAAACACAGAGAGCAGAAGGAAATATTCCCTGATTATAGATACTCTGGAAGCACTTCCAAGTTTATTTTGCAGTACAGATTTGAGTATTTAACACTACAAGTTCAAATTAGTGTCACAACCGACACCCATAGAAGTTTTACTAATTTTGGGGTTATTTCCATAGGATGTGGTATTTTAATACATCACTATGCACAATAAATCACTATTTCTAATGAAGAAGACAAAATCTCTAACAGTTTTTAAAAAGTACTATGAATTTCCTCTAACCCTATCATACAATTTCACTTAATAAAAAAACAGGTTGATTTATTTTTATTGTTCATATCTACAGTGGAATTTTAAGTCACAGACAATTTTTTTATGCTTTCTATGTTACCAAATAACAAGTTCTGCTGTCTCCCACGAGCATTATCTTTCAGAAGATCTTCCCTCATACACCTTCTGTAGAATTGCAACACAGGACCTTTCAGTGGATTAAATTTTATATTGACGCTCATTGCCAGAAGACAAGCTGCTGTACACACATATCTCAAGGATAGGAGAAGGTCATCAGGATTAAGGTGGAAAAAGGATATAAAAACACTTCAGAAATGTTAATGCTAAATAAACGGGCGTGTTTGTGAGGAGGCATCAGGAAGATGGAGCGGAGGCAGTGCAGTTGGACAGGCTGGGATGCAGTGCCCTGCTCCCTGCTGGGAGTCACGTTTGTCCGTGCCCTCACCTGTTCTTCCCACCATTTCAGCAGAGGTAAAAAGCACTGTTAGGGCTGGGTTGAACTGACATATGGGCACGACAGGAAGATTCTGAACATTTGTGCACATGTGGAGTAGCCTGTAACTCCATAGGGGTTGTGATTTTTCATTCAGAACACACATATTAAAATAGTCCTAATGATTTTCTTTTTATCATAACAAGAGTGAGAGGGGAAGGCTGTCTTTCTGTATCACTGACACTTTTATTTAATTCATCAATTGTTTTTTCTCATAAAGCATTAACAGCACTCCAGAAGGAAAGCAAAGGAACTTACTATGACAAAATGCCTTTAAAGGCAGGTCTATTTCATGTAAGGTGTGTACATTTTGAGGAAAGAGTGACTCTATGCAATTGTGTTTTCACGTTATACCCCAGTCTCATAAAAAACTGTGCACGGACTCCATCTACAGGTCATTATAATCCTGACACACCATCGGATTTTTAAACACTGGTCCAATGCGTTTTCATTCTCATATTAAGAATGCACATGCACCCATTACAGCTACAATAAATGCATGTACACAGATACACGTACACATATCTAGAGAATAAACACGTTTTCACAAAATTCTCTATCTAGGTCAGATTAAGTACTTTGTGAATGCTTCAAATCTCGCCTTAATATATTATTAAAAAAAAAGGTATTGTATCTAAAACATCATATTTATTCAATACAGCAGCTGGTACATGAATCACCACCACTTTTTTTTTTTTTAGAGGAAATGCTTGTCCATATGAACCTTTGCCCTTTGCCCACTCCACTCTATTTAACATCTTCCAGGTAGTCAGAAAATAAGTTCCTCTAGAACTGTAAATGCATAAGGAGACACTATGGAGCTCAAGGCACAAATGGATCTTTTAGGGAACACTATTAATAATACAAATATCCTACTGCTTTCTGGTCATTAGATAACATAATTGACAGGACATTAATATTTTTACAATAGAGAAATATATCTGAGAGTCTTCTTAAACACCCTCACTGAATTTTGACTTGCAAAGAGTACTTCAAGCATACTCCAAACTGCTTTATAATCTTTGGTTAAACGACTAGTATTTGGATGAGGTGTTGTATGATTACAAATTGTTCTTAATACTAACATTATTTTTAGATTATGATTTCAACAAATATCCTACAAATATCCAGTGCAGAATGGTCTTTCAAACATAACTGTCGTGGCCTTTGAGCTTACAAATTCTTCTTCATCCAAGCAGTCTCCCTGCACCAGAAGGTCTACTCCAGGCTTTCAGTACAGCTACTAAGTTAGCACACAATTCTGACCAACAAAGAAGTTAAATTTTGCCTCTGCTTGCAGGTACCATGAAGTTACTAAAACCACTTAAATGACCTTAAAAACCCCTTCATTATACTTTTTTCCCCTCTAAAGAAACTTGTATTTCTGAGTAGTCATTATATAAGAATAGAAAAAATTGCACAGGTGTTTAAGAGGTAGTTTAGTTTCAATTTGTTTCAGAAAGCTTTTGCTTTTTCTTTACCATATTGAAAAAAAAAGTTGTGATGCAAACAAATTGTAGTTTTCTTTTAAACTTCCCTTAGTTAGGTTTAGCTGGGATTTGAACAGGGATTAACTTCCCCCAATACACTTAGTGGTAGTGCAGCCCATGCAGTATTTGTCTTATGCTGCTATATTAAATTAAAGATTCCTAAAATATGTTGGTGCATTAAAAAATATCTCCCCACCTTCTTTCAGTCAGTGCATTCAGGAGGAGGCTCCAGGCCCAGAGGCAGTCCCAAAGCACCAGGAATCTCTTCATGGTGGACTCTGAAACTAGAAAGAAAGTAACCATTAACATTCCCCACAGTAAAACACGTATTATAGAAAAAAATATCTGATTTTGGAAACTTCTGCAGGATAATTTGGTGTCAAGCAAGGACCTCACAACAGCAGCTTATGCCATTCAGAATAAGGGAAGGGTGCACAGCCTTGGCTGTACCAATGTTTACCTTTTGCTTTTAGACCCAGAGGCTTAGGATGGGACCTATCTTGCAGTAAGAGTGTGTCCTTTTTGCATTATTCTTGAACTTAACAAAAACAATTACAAGTTAAAGCTGCTATCCCCAAACTGTGGTAATTCTTACTTAGTTTCCTCCTGTGTTGAAAATATGTCAAGGCACCTCCAAAACATTTCCAGATAACCAAGTGTAATAGTTTTTTGTTTAACTTGAACCAGCCTGAGCCCTTCCAAACTTCTTGGAAGGTGTCATTGTGTGGTAGTGTGGCTGGGGAGAGCAGTGCTTTCCTCACAGCCACCGCTCTGCTTTGATGTCATGGAAGCAACTTTCTGCTACAGATACAACAATCCTCCTCTTGCCTGAAATACCAGCATCAGAAAAGGACTAAAATGATCAGATTCTAACTCTGTGATCTGCTGCTACATGGGCACATGAAAATTTTTGTTGGGCTAAAGGGCACAATTCATAATGAAATCTGACAACTACACACCATCTCCTAAATCTATACCAGTCTCTGAATGCTGCTAGGAAATGTTTTTTGCATTAGCAGTCTTCTCCCCAGATATCTCCTGTACTCTCTCCAGACTTCACTGAGTTACTCTCAGTTTACCTTTGAGTATAAAGTAACATAACTCAGAAAGTTTCTGTAGCTTTCTAATAAACCATAAAATAAAAAGGTAGCTGATATTTGTGGAATCAGTGTTCCAGATTCAACTAATTGCCCAAGAGATGTTGCAGGTCCCTTTACATATTGTTACAGTGTGTGCTGGAATCCAGTCGATTTCAAGATTCATTACATTCAATATGGGCAACAAAATCCGAAGCCTGCATTTTCCCCCAATAGTGAAGTGGAGGATTTTTTACGTGCCTGAGAAAATAAAGCACTGCACATTGAAATGTTGTTGTACCTTTAAATAAAGCTCCCCCAATTCACTGCACACTCTCAGGGACAATTTAAATCAATAAAATACCATTACAAAGCGGTATGTAAGCAATGAGATATAATTAATGCGTTTATAAGCAAATGATCGGCAGATAAGCATTGAATGGGGCTGAACTAATCTAACTGGATAGGAAGGGGCTGGATGTGGCAGGAAAGCATGGATAAAGATCTTCAGGGACGAGACTGCATCTTAACTTGCCCTGTAATCAGCCCCCTTACAAAGGGAAAGACGACATCTGTGGCTTCAAAAATCGCCTTCTCCCGGTCCTGCCAACTTCTGCCTTTGCAAAAGGCTTCTCGGGATGAAGAACGGAAAGTGAATTATTCTGAACTATCTTGATCTGTTGAGCTCCACGCTCGACCCCCTCCTCCCCACACCACCCCCCGCTTCAATAAACCTATCCAGGCACTATAAATCCCGGGGCAGGAAAGTTTCTTGCAGCTGGAAAAAGCAAACGTTAACAAAGACTTTGAATGAGCGTTAAAACCCAGCAGCCCCCGGCCTCCCCCAGCCCGCACCGCCTGAGAAACCAGCGCCGGTTCTCCCATTCAAAATGGGAGCAAGAGCCACGCTTCTGGGAGCGTTTCAGCAGCGCCCACTGGAAAAAAAAAAAAAAAAAAAAAAAGGAAAGAATGAAGAAAAAAAAAAGGGGGGGGAATTAAAAACAAACGCGGGAGTAAAAAAGGGGCATTTTGATGCAATTTTGACTCACGGTGAGAGATTTGCCCCGCTCTGAGGCTCAAATCGAGACTTGTTTTCCTCCCGGCATTTCAACTTTGCATCCCCCTGCCCGGAGCAGCCACCCCTCCCACCGCGCCCGCGGGAGGGAAAAACCCAAACCCAAAACCCTTCTGCGAGGGAGCGGCGGAAATCAGTCCGCGCTAAAAAATAAATAAATAAGATAAATGGCAATGCCCATCGATCGCTGCGGATTTTCAAGCTGGAGGGATAGGGAATAAAATCACCCCGACCCGGCGGTACCTGCGGAGAGAGGGGAGAGGAGCCGCCCGCGCGCCTGGACGCGGTGCCCGCAGCCGGGAGCGCCCGGAGGGGTGCGGGTGTGTGTCCGTGTGTGTCCGTGTGTGCCCGTGTGTGCGAGCCGACAGCCGCCCTTACCGGAGCCCTCGGGCGCGGGTCCGCGGCGCCGCTGCCCGGCGCTGCCCTGCCGGGTGCCCGCCCGCCGGCGCGGAGGCTGCGCGGCTCCGGCTCCGCCGCTCACTCCGCCTCGGCCATCGCCGCCGCTGCTCCGCTCCTCCGGGCTCGGCACCCGAATTTCTCTTCCCAATATTCCGACCGCCGCTATACAACAAAAGCTTTCTCTTTACCAAGACAGTAGTAATACGTCCCAGGGTAAACCGGATGTGAAATAGGCTGTGACTTCATGCCAGAGAGATTTTATTTTAGAAAGGAAGGTGGTACCAAGCTCTCATCTAGAGACCAATCCGCCCATTTTTTATATGCAGCACAATTTAACTTCCAGTGCTCTCGCCCTAATCCCTTTCTCTCTGGCTGCAGACTCAAATCCTTCTACAATCTGCAGCATTATTATTACTGGGGGGGAGACTGCGCGGCCGGGGGAGGCTGCGCTGAGCATCGTTAGACACTTGCAGTTTACAAAACAGTCTATTTTAAGGGTCCTACATTAAAAATATAACCGATCTGCGTTAGCGTTCAACCTTTGATCGAATATTTAGTCGCGGCATAAATATGAATGAAGGTGGCCAGGGGTGTAGAGGATGCAGCACTACGCGCGTGTGCCTATAGACTGTATGTACCTATAGGGACCCGGCGGCAGCCCACGGCTCTAGCCAGACGGGGACAGAGATGCTGTGCAATACTAATTAAACCCAGGTAAATCGCATTTTGGGCCAGACCCGTAGGAGACCAGCCCCAGGACCCGGCGGCTCTCCCACACTTTCACACGCCTTTAGTCGGCAGGTGCCACGTTTGCCCGGCGCGGTCCCGGGGCTCAGCCGAGGGCTGTGCTCGGGGGCTGTCACCCCGCGCCCACTGCCCCGCTCTCCCTCGGGGCCCCGCCGAGCAGCGGAGCCGGGACATCCCCGGCCCCGGCGGAGCCCGCGGAGCGCCCGGCTCGGTCCCGCGGCGGGGGAAGGGCTCTGGGCACCCCCCGGACACGCGCGGTGGCCCGGCCCTGCCCCACCCGTGGTGGCCGAGGGGCACAGTCCTGCATCGCGTTAGCGTCACCTTAACCCCTACCCAGACCTCCTCCCCTCGGGTGGCAGCGAGCGGGGCGAGCCCGGCGGGCGCCCGTACTTCTGCGGAGAAACAAGGAGAAAGTTGGATGCATCAGGTCTGGAGAGGTGTCGGTGAGCGCGGGAGCGCAGGCAGCGCTCACCTGACCATTACAGGTTGTCGTGCCTTTAGCTCAAGGCACCCTTCACTAGCTCCAAGCCCTCTGCAGAGATGTCAGACACTGCTGCCACGAGCGCAGCGTGGTCAGCTGTCCTTGCTCTGCTTAGTGTAAAGATAAAATGAAGTCCTTCGTCAAGAGTATCTCTTCCTTATAAACCACTACCAGCATTTGTGGGGTGAAAAAAAATCCTTATATCATATGCACCTATTGGATTTCAAATACTGTCTACTTTCTCTTTTATCCTCTCAATGCCATCACTGATTCAATTTTTGTTCCTTCCTATTATACTGCTCCGAGGGAGATCAAAATCCATATATCTTGTCAGCGTAACCTGAATTGATACCTTATATTACAGTTAAGCTATCTGTTGTAAGTTTTATCCAGATGTTTAAATCAAATATTGCACATTCTGTACATTTTCATGAAATGCATGATCTGTTTGTCTCTGTAACAGCACAAGAGGTTTTGATTTGACCCAAGAAGCCAATGACATTCATAGCTAAGGCTGGCAATAACTTCCAAGGTGGCAGTCATTTTGGATAAGTGCCTGACATAACAGTCTAAACACTGCAATGATTTCCCTAAGCACAAGGAAAATAGACATTTTGTTTATCAAAGTCCCCCAGTGCACCAAGCTTACCCAGTCATTATGATCAGCACTGAATTGCCACAGGTTATTTTAAAGGTTTGCAATGGACTTTTTGCTTAGTTTCTTGGCATTTCCAATGTAGCTCATCTCATTTTGATTTGAGGCTGTTAACAGTGCACAGAACAGGAGGGAACAGAAAAACCTACACACTTTCCAAGGAAATTATGAGTAGTGACTTTTCAAATCGCTATTGCATAGACACACTCTGAGTAGCTAGAGGTATTTTTTTTTCAAATATGCAATGTTTTTACCTTCCTTTGCTCTTAGCTAACACAATTTACTATGTTTTTGTTCTTCCATTGAAGCACAAGTGTTTTGCTTGAGCAACAAGTAAACTGAGGTCCTCACCTGAGTTTACAAATACAACACAATGGATTTTTATTAAAGTACATGGACATTATGTGGCTGTAAAACCACTGAGATTCCTTTCCCTGTCAATAAAGCATTAATTATACTTTTACAATGACCTTAAGCTATTTTTTCTAGATGAATAATATATGTTTACAAAAATAAATAAATGTTCAACATAGCTTTGATATTTCATTTTCCCCTTCATTTCTCATTAACAAAGAGGTTGAAAGTACATTTGCTGTTTGTGTGTGTCTGTGATAGGTAGCTGGACAGACAGATGAGCTGAAAAGTGGATGATTTAATGGCCAGAGGTTCTTGTACCTCCGTGCATTAAAATTCGAGCAAGAGGAAAGCTGAAGTAGTTTCAGTGCCCATGAGACAAAGCCTTGCATCCTACAGTTTTCTTGACTTCTTTTAATTAGTATGTAAACAATGGCAACTGCTTTTAGTTTAGCAAAGTGCCGAGGGTTACACAGGATGGCCTTTGCCTCCATGGTGTGCCAAAGGATTATATGTTTTTTTGAGTTCTCACTGGGTGAAAATATTGACCTAAAATTGGAAGTTGCTCATTCTCTCTCTAATTCTCATCTGCTCAGAAAGTAGGACAAAACTATTTTTCCTCCATGGCTGAGATTCCTGTCCATCAGTGCTCACATGTAACCCAGATTTTCCCTTTTCCTTTCAAAGGCTGTTACTGCAGTTATCATGTCATTCCATAGTAAACGTTAACAATATTTGGATGTAATCAAACAAATAGGCTGTTTTATGGTGGATTGTGGTATAAAAAAAAATGAAAGAAAATAATATTTGTTTTTACCAGCAGAAAAGCTCTTTTGAAGAACAAATGCTAAGTGTCTTACAATTCTTACTTTTCCCTTTCCTATCTGAATTCCACTGACCTAATCCAAACACCACTAAGGGTAATGCATTTATCAAATAAGTCCATCAGTGGGTTTCAGGCACCTAACTTAAGAGGATATCTTTGAAAATCTCAAGCTATATATAGGAATGTGTATAGTACCAGTGAGTCTTAGAGTCATATGATTTCATTCTTGAACAAATTGTTCAAGTGAGAAAGGAAGGATGCATTTGAACATACGTCACCAGGTAACTCAGTATTAGGTGATGTGTATCTCTGCACGGTTTTACAGTCACATTTGAAAAAATGAAGATGTCAAGTAGACTTTTTTTTTCAGGCCAACTTTATGACTCCATAAAGTTTTAAAGAAGAGGTTATGTCATTCACGTTACACAGGAATATAGAATTATGTCCTTTAAAAACAATATTGTTAAATCTAAAGAGTCAGCCAAAGCAAACTTGGCACAGCTCCTACGTGCAGTGCTTTGAATCCTGATGTTAGTGCTGGTGATTAGTAGCAGTGAAGTTAAACCAATTGAATCCTAATTTGGTAAAATATACTTATTAATTGATGGGATGAAATTGACATAAAGATTTTAAAAGTAATTAGAACTATTTTTGCTTTTAAATTTCTAGCAAGCACTTTTTGAAGTCTGGCCTATTCCTTTGGTGCCTTCATCCTCTCTTTCAACATACACACATATATATATAATATATATAGTATTTAAATAGGTCACCTGGAAAGAATATATTTTTTCAGTCTTGTGGTTTTTATCATATTGTTGTGTATGCAAAATATACATATGTTTTATTTTAGTTTAGGAGCATGTATAAAACAACTGAAATTCCACAACAGAATGCTTTGACACAATGTGTCCTGAATAGCCAAGGGATTTGAATAAAGCAAATGAAACTCAGAGATTTACTGGCATACAGCAGATCAGATGAAGAATTAAAACAGAAAGACCATCTGCTCTAAAGCTTTGAACTCTGTTATTTACAAGTCCTGCTCGTGTGATTAAATGGAAATATTTTGTAAAATATATGACTCCAATTTGATTTCTAATTTAATGTGTTTCAGAAATATATCAAAACATAGCTGTTAACCCTTTGGTAGACATAACAAAATTCTATGGCTTAACTTTCCCCCCCCCCCCTTTAATTTACAGCAACACTAAAGAAAATAAGATATATACTTGTCAGCTAGTGGTGGGGTTCTGTTTTGTTTTGTTCTTTGTAAAAGGCAAGTGATGATATAAAAACACGTTCACTCTCTTTATGACTTTCATTTTACAGTAAGGTTTAATTCATCTCTTTCCTCTTCAAAAATTTGGTAGAAAGGGAAAAAAGAGTAGAAACTTCCAGGGAAATGCAACTGAGAATCTTCAGGAAAACAAGTTGCACTATTTTCAAAGAGTCAAACTGACTGACAAAGTCCATTAAACACATGTGAATTCTCTTTCTAGATCTGTGTTGAAAATGGGAAGTGACACTTATTTGAACCCATTATCTATTAAAAATGGAATAAAGATGTAAAGTTTCTGATGCCCAGAAACTTAGAGATGATGATTGTCTCTTGAGTGTTAAAGTCTTTAAATACAGTATTTCAAAGAGAAAGCCCAGTTACTGAAAAATTTCTCAGATTTTCTAATCCACAGGGGCAACAGTTCATTATGTCTTGCTATGCTGTTGCCAAACATCACCATGAAATTTAATCTGTAAAGCCAAGACTGGAGGATTCTTTCCTAAATAATAATAGGATTTTTTGTTTGGTGTCAGAAAGGAAGAGTGGGATATTAATATGTTTTCTTAAAAAAAAACCCACTGAGGAATTTATGAAAACCACCAAAAAGAACAAAGGTCACAACTGGGAGCTTTTGGGGATTACAGAAGACTTGTAAATCCAGTGGTAATCATTGATGAGATCTTTTTCAGGAGGCTTTTCCTCCAACAGCTGGATTTATCTGCGGTGGAGTACAAGCACCATATGTGGTTATCTCCTATGTTCTCACTGCTGCTGGTGAGTCTTGAGGTGAGAGGTGAAGTCTTGACTAGAAATCTACAGTCTCCTGGAGCTTTCACAGTACACGTTCAGCTACCCTTAAACAACGAGGAAGATCTCCCCACCACCAGGGAGGAGTGTGCTCCTGGCATCATGGTGTGGTTCAAAAATAATAAAATAATTTAGAGGCTTACTGTCCTTCCTGCCCTGCAGATGGAAGAAAAGATTTATTTAGGACTCAGATTTTAGAATGTTGACTTTGATATACTTAGTGACGGTTCATATTCTGATGGACCAATGAACTCACCTGTAATTTCATATTTTCTTAAGCAACAGTATTGATGATTTTTCCTAAAATTGGATAGGGTAAAAAACTATATATGGAGAAGTTCTAGATTACTCAAAATTCATGAAGGTTGATACTATTTTCCTTTAAAAAAAATTATCAAACCATACAATGTGTAGTGATTTAAAATGCCCTTGATACTGATTATTTGTGGATAAGGAAAATAAGTGACTATGAGATGAACGGGAGTAAATTGAAATAAATATTTACAGAGCTAAGAAGCAATAAAATATATTTTTAAAAATTTAACCTCAAATAATTAGAAAAACCTTCAGTTCACCAGTGTGCTTCTATAAATATTTGTCTTTGATTGAACTAAAAGATGCAGAGTCAGAATATCTCAACCTGTATTCAGAGAGATGCTTAAAACATGTGTAAATCCATCCCTTTTCAGACAAACTTTTCTGAATCCACTTAATGTCGTGGGTCATAGATACTCTTAAATTTAAATGTGTCGCACTAGGCTGAATTTTGCTGGTTTGCTGCTTTGGAAGCCAAACATCCTGCTGACTTCCTAGGTGACCTTAGACACATTTAATTTCTCTCCCTGTTCTGGTGCCTTTATCTGGAATAAGAGTGCAACCTGTGAAGTTCAATTAGCCCAAACTCCTGTAGATTTCAGTGAGTACAGGGCTGAGCTGAAACTTTCCTGCAAGTTCAGTACTGAAGTCACAGAAAAGTTTGTACAACAAAGGTAAGACACACATTGCCTTGTCAGGTGCTGGTTCCCACCCTCTGTCAGAAGCACAGTGTTTGATTCACCCATTCCTCCTACTCCAGTGCCTTCCTCACTTCCTAGAGATGGTGACAGGGAGACTCGTCAGATGATTTTATCTTCCAGTTGGGAGCACCATATGCTTCCTGACTGCTGATGTCACTGCATGGAGCTGTGCTTGCTCAACTGCAGTGCACTGTCAAAGCTCTCCTGCATGCACTGTCCTGTTCTAGAGGTCGAAGTCTGCTGTAGGAACAGCCACGTAAACATTTAAGTGATATTCCCACTTTCAAATTCAATTTTTGTGTGACCTGCTTAGTGCTAAAAATCCAAGTGTAGTCAGGGCTGGCAAATGGAGATGGGGAATACACTGGGGCAATCATTAGCAAAGGGATGTAGTTATATGGCTATTAGTTTAGCTTTTGTACTCATCTTTTTTATAGTCCTTATCCAAAAGGTAACACTAGTCCTCTGCATTTTCCTCCTATTTGAAAATTATTTATGTGTAACTTTATACCTACTGAAATGACATAGGCAAAACCTGTTTAATTTCCCCAGAACAGCTGTGCTGAGGAATTGAGGCTCCAGGTGTTGGTGGCAGACATTTAAAGGTAATTCAGAGGAGGGTAAGGTGGGTGCAGGTTTTCTTTCTGCTCAGGGCTCCTGGTTTCCATGCATGTGTCTTCTAAGGTGGGTTTCTCCTGATTTATTCTCTGCTTTATGTTGCTCCTTTTTTGCTGTTGCAGATTGAATAATGATTTAAATGTTTTGAATTTCTGTGCAGAGCCCCTGGTGTTAGTCAGACAGAACTGAAATTTTGGTGTTGGCTAGAGAGATGCTTGATGAACTTTAGATTTTTTTTCTTGCTCATTGAACCACGCTGATGCAACTGCATTTCCTATTCCATCCATTTAATTCATAGAAAAATACCTCACAATTTTGGTATTTATATGGCAAGCTTTGAAACATTTACAATAGTTTACATGGGTGCTTATGTTATAGTAAGAAATTATTGTTTTCATCTAAAAGCAGACAAAATAATCACTAGGCTACAGAGGCAAAACCCCAACTAATTAAAAATCAATACTTTTTGGACATTATTAATGAATGTAAATATTAGTTAGAATTGAAACCCTTTTGTAATCTAATTCTGCCCTTTATTCTAAGGGCGAGCTCTAGCAATACAATTTCTGAAGGTCTCTGATAATCCAAGATGATCCAAGTGATATTTTTGAATGCAACCGATAGTTTTTACTGTTGGATAGTATCAGCAGCTTTGTAGGTGTAAGGATTAGCTCCCCAGCTTAGGTAACTGGCCCAGCTGAGCTGAGTTCAGCTGGGTAGTTACAGCTGGATGTGGCCCCTACCCAGCACCCTGTTCAGACAAACTAGGGATTGATAGCAGCAGCAGTGAGGCTGGCTCGGCTGATATCTGAAAAGGCAGCCAACTTCACACAGAGCCGTGTTCAGCCTCCATTGTCTTTACTTGCTGCTTTCATAAAACCTCTAACATTTACCTGGTCTTTGCAGCATGGATATAGGTGTGCTTTTTACCTCTTTTGAGATTCCATGTGCCAGTTTTAATTTGGTTTTGGTTTGGAGCTTAAACTGTTACTTATGAGAACTAGGAATTGTGTCTGCATGGAAACTGCCTCTTAGGTCAGTACTGGTTCCATAAAAATGGGTATTGAGCTTTTTCTTTTTTACTGCTGCCAATCAAGAGCAAAGCAATAGAAATTTGAGAAATATTTGGGCTAGCACTTACTGATGCGACTGGGAGGGAGGGGAGTTACTTTTTCACTTGTGTTAGTTTTGCTGTGGGGTAAAGAGGTCTGTATTTTTGAGGGTAACTTATGAGCATGGTTTGGAACCATCCTCTTGATTGCCACTGTCTACCCATAGCAAAGAGAATGAGACTGCAGAGGCTTTGAACAACAAAATATTATTAGCAATATTTCGTGGACTGACAAAAAAGTCCTTGTGACTTTCTCATTTTGTGGTAAGGTAGGATCTAAAGGAGGCAGTTGTTCATTTCCCAAGTAAATCTTTGCTCTGCAGGTCATTAAAGTCAGGGTTCATCTCACCCATCTTCAGCTGTGATTAATTAGTTCCCAAAAGTCTCATGTAGACACCATTTGTAATTAACAAAAGCTGAGATGTACCTTCACAATGCTAATAAACTTTTAGCTAAAACTTAGTTGCATAAATGTAATAAAGGTTTGTAAAGACAGACCTATAGAATATTGCTGCTGTTTTATAGCAGTGTTAGTGGGCTGTGTTTTTTATATTTTTTAAATTTGTATCTTATCAGTTGAGAGTTTGAGGAAAAATATGCAGTACAACAATATTTTGATACTGAGCCATATGTGATGCCATGACAATATCCTCTGTTTTTTCAGGACAAAATCCCCAACCATACTGGTGTATGAGATCTCATGTCAAGGGTGGAAATATATTCCTCCTTGCAAGCTGAAGTGGTGTTATTTATTAAGATACGTAATTCAAACAAGAATTTGAGAGACCTAAATGTTGGAATTACTAAAGTCTGTATCATTCAGCAATTTGCATGTGACGTGTGCTTTTACCAGTATTCTGTGACAAAACCTTTAGCTGCTCTGTAGTGGTGTCATGAATTTCTCTGATCTGTTTGGGATGCCAGTGGCCCCATGACTGCAGAGCTGCTGGTATTTTCTTTGAAATGCATAGTGGTTTGCTCTAGTAACTAAAATATATCAGAGTATGCTCTGCCTTGGATGCTAAAGGAAGAGAGTGAGGCTCTTTTCTGAAGCCAGTGATACGAACTTATCCAGTGGGACAGCAAAACAGCACATGCCTGCAAATAAAACCATTCAGTCAACGGAATTGTAGTTACTCCAACCTCCTAATGCTTGACCCTTGGCAGACAGCAACTAGAAAGAGCTCAGCCTTGGACTGCCCCCCTCCCCAGGAAGAAACAAAATGACAGAAGTAAAGGAAGCCTTCTGAAGGCAAAAAGTTGACAAAATATTTGCTGTAAAATCTAAGTTCTGTCAAAATGGCAAGTTTTGTTGTAATTTAGGAGAATCAGCCAGAAAGTGGTGAAGGAAATAAATCTGTCTATAATTTATATTTTTATACCAATTTTCTCTTCAGAGAATGTACACTCTTCACACTTTTTTCCCCATGGCTTTTCTATGAATGTTTTCTAGTTTTATCTTTTTATTGTCCTTGAAATTGAGTAATAGAAAAAAGTATCAGTCACTCAAGCAACTCAGGCATTTTCCTCTGGTTTTGGAATATGTGTTCATCAAGCATAATAATTTCTGCCTAAAGCTAAACACATTTTCCTCTGGTTTTGGAATATGTGTTCATCAAGCATAATAATTTCTGCCTAAAGCTAAAACTTCTTATTAATATATTGTTGTAGAAACATACAGGGAGTAGGTAACAGATTGTAAAAGCTCAAAGATTTTTACTTTCTAGGTAGCATAGCAGGAATACACATATTTTAGGAATTCTTACAATCTAAATGATGAAAAATAATCAAGATCAGAATATGCTTCAAAGATAGACTTTTTAATCAACCCCTTATGTAAATGAGTCATTTATGTTAGTGTTTTATTTGTGTTGTGTGGCCTTTTGAAACAAATGTGGCTGTTCCTATTCTCTACAATTTGGCTCACATTAGGGAGGAGTCTCAGAACATGAACAATTAAATCATTACAAATTAAGCATAATCAGATGATGGTCTCCAGGTGTGTGTCTGATATGGTCCAGTAGCCAAGGGATGTTCAGCCTGCGGGGCCAGACTAGAAGTAACTCTCTCAAAATGCATAAAGGCTGGCTGATGATCCACAGCATCAGCTGTTTGGCTCTGGATACCTCCATCTACTGCTTTATGGTACATGCTAATGCAAAGTATAACACTTAGATATATTTGTTTATGGTTATGCCAGCCATGAGTTTCCCTGATTTAGAATGTTGCCTTCCTGCTTCCGACATCCTGTGGAGCTCTGTCTTTGGTTTTTCCTTTCTTTTTTCTTACCTCTGCAAGAATAGGCCTTGGCTATGTAGAATAGTCTGTGTTGTCTGATCGGATTTGCTTGTTGTCCTAAGTGCATTGACTGCATAGAATTTTCAGTAGGGTCTTAGCACCAGTTCCGTTTTTCCCTTCCCTGTTGTGTACTGGCAATTCTATGTGTATTATTAGGAAAAATCAGGTCAATCGTGCAGATATACTGTGCAAGTACTGTTGAGCAGTTTGGGCAAGACTCCTTTGATTTCTTTGGGGTTTGATTTTTTAAATAACAAAATGTAGTTTTTACCAATTCGGACTGCTTTGGAAGTTATTTAAACCAGCAAAGTGAAATTTGCTGAACCATTGGCCCATTGTTTCCAGCAAGCCAAGGAATTTCTAGTCATGGAGCTCATCCTGCACCTTACTCCCATTTCCCTTGTGAAACAGAGCTGTCAGTTTACTCTGTCACTGGAGGACTGAAGGTGCCCTGTGGGATGATGGAGAGCATCACGTGAAGTGGTGTGGGGTGACTGGAAGGAGCCAGGATTGACATCTCCAGTCATTATCATTGTGTCAGTTGGTATTGAAGATTCAACAGCAGAATAAAGAGCTTTAAGTACAGCTTGAACAGTATAGAGCGTTATCAGGGATAAAATACTAAGTCATTTTTGAAAGTTAAGGAATTACCTAGTTTTCTCTCTATCAATATTTATGCACCTGGTTAATGATTTATTTGTGTGTTTTAGAATGCCGTTCCGCTGTGAGCTGTTCCCCCATGTTCTAGTGAGGGTTGTGAGGGTGAGGAAGGTTGGATTTCCTTATCTTCCACTTGCCTCATTAGAAGTATAAAGAAAATACTTTGATTTTTTTGAATAAAACAAACCCCTCAACAGCTTCAACACCTGAAAATAAATATCTCTTTAGCACTGATCAACAAATGGGCAAATACCCATTCTTAAGCATGTTAGCAGTGACACTGAATTCATCAAGACTGCCTACTGTATATGCCTGTGCCTTTTTAAATAGAAGCTCAGCATTTTGAAAAGGTTTCTCAGATGTTCTGTGTAGGATTTGGCTTTGAGAGCCATCTCCCCTCCAGTCCATTGACAGAATTTTATATCAATGATGAAATAATTTCTCTTGCTGCCGGCATAATCACTAAAAAGTCAACTACTGCAAGAAAAAAAAAAAACAAAAGCCATTCACATCTGTTTTAATTTATATATTTCAGTGTTTATATAGGAAACACTAGCCACTTCAATACCGATTGTGATTGAGCTTATTTAAATAATTCAAACTGAGAAAAGGTACAACGTACTTTATTCCTCAGCAAATTAATGTACAAGGTATTGTCAGCATAGCACCTGTTCTCAAAAATAATCTGCTAATGACAGTGTTCAGAAGGAGAAAATTTTAATGTAATGTTTCTTGACCTCAACCAGATTTTATAGAGCAATATGCTCCAAACAGGGGATGCCTCAGCAACTCCTCTTCGTACATTTGAAACTAATCAGAGCAAACGTTTAGTGAAAAATGGTATTGGACTGACATGAAACTCAAGTTGTGTTTCCATGTGTAATATGGCAGGAGGGGTTTTATATGTAAAATTTCTTTACCTGTTCCTTCTAGATTAATTATTGTATGTGTGTGCACTTAGAGAAAAAGTTATTTACTAGTATAAAAGTGTGAAATAGCAAGTGCTAAAAGCACCAGATTAGAAGAGTTTTGAGACATCTTTAGTGAAGAAACACAGGTTATGTGGTTTTACAGCTGTTAGCCTTTTATTTCTTTTGTACGTTTTAAGTTACTCAAAATACATGAAATTAGAAAAAGGATGTAAACTAATTGCTGTTATATAGTGGACAATACTGCTGTCAACAATGAAAAGAAAAAAATTCTGTTTGGAAAAAATGCATGTGAAAATTGGATTATAAATTAGAGTACAATTTACTCAAATAGATTTTTACTGAGTTATAAAGAGAGATGGGTTTTGTAATTAGGGTGAATTAATGCATTTATTTCCGTATGCCAAGTTAACACCTTTAGAGCAACTTCTTTGACAGAAAAGCTATTTAAAGGACCACTGCAATGAAGAATGACTGACAATATGGAGCAGCACAGAAGGGACCTCATTAGTTTTTTACAGGAGGAAGAAACTGGAAAGCTAAAGCTCTCAGAGGGCAGGAGTGAGCCAATGTAACAAGGAAGTCCTTATCAGAGCTGTGTCTGTTCACCCACTACGTAGCAATCACTGCCGTTGAAATTCAAGTGAGAGGTGTCTGAAGGTGCTGTAGAGAAACGTGAACTATGTTTGTGAAATGTCCAGTCCTTACAGAATTATCTGTTACAGAATTTAGCATAGGAAAGCAAAGAGGCAGGCAGAGCTGTCTTGATATGGAGTAATAAACAAATACTTTTTTACTACAAAGCATCCTTATTTGATGGCAGTGATGTTATGGTAAGAATTACATTCTGACATCAGATGTTCTTATGTCACTCATACAGAAGGAATAACTTGGAAAGCTTATTTATGCTGTAATTTGGAAGCTGTGCTTTACAGTAGGTAGTGAAACTGTTAAGCAATAAAAAGGATTCAGAACTGAACAGGTATTTCAGGTAACTGTATTTAATCTGCACAAAACATTAGCAAAAAAAACCCAGAAACAAACCACCACATAATTAAATTTATGCTGAAGCTCTTTAAAGTTGCTGGAAAATATGCTGGATTCTTCCACTGTTGTAACCACTTAAGAGAGTTTGTCCAGTGAAGTGATGGGGACAGGCAGTTCATAGGAAAGCACAAAAGGGAAAACCCTTTCAACCTGTCTTGACACAGGTTTGCTGCTGTGGAGGAAGAAATATTAAACCAATGGCAACTGTAATCTTTAAAAGATCCTGAAGGGTAAATTGTTACCTTTTCTGACCTTCCAGTATCTACATATATTCCCTACACTTTGATAATTCTATCGGGCTCTTTATTGTAGCATAGAACAGTCCCATAAAACAGAGATATTTTATGCCCTAGCAGCTCTGATAGGATGCTTTATTTTAGTTTTTCTTGCCTCCGAGGCAAAACTATGAAACACTGTCAAATATGTATTGGAAAAAATTTGTAGCATTATTAATGGGTCTGGTCTTGAACTTCGCATCCCTCATTTTCGTAAGCCATAATATTTGTTAAATTCCACTACAGAAATGGCTCTTTAAAAGAGCATTAACATTATGTAATTTTAATACATGCATTATATGCTCGATTCCTACTCTTAATCTCCCAGCACCATTCTTCAGCTATTAATATGTTTAGTTAAATAACTTCTTATACAGGGCTAGAGATGTAGTGATTGTATGCCATGGATGAATTACAGAAACAATTTAATATTCCAAACATTTGTTTATATTATGACACTTTTCATCAACTCAGAATTTGCAGTTGTTTCTTTAGAATAGAGACTACTCAAAAATCAGCAAGTGAATTAAAGTTTCTGAAATTCAGTGGCATGGCATATGAAAATTGATGTTTAGCCATTACAAAGGATCAAGACTTTATTCTTGGCATGGTTTTGATGGTGTAAATGATGGTTGCATTTATGTCCTATGGTCCAGGTTATTAAGGATCTCTCTAAATCCAAGCCCAAGGAGCTCAATAAGTTTGATTTATCTAGTATGCTCATTAGGCAGAAAATGAGTGTACACTTGCTCTTAATTAATGCAGTTATAAGTGTCATCCCTGTCTCTTGGCCTTTTATGAGTATTTCCAAAGTCTTGTGTGGGGCTTCAGAGGAATTAATATATTGACTTGCTGGGAATATTGGCACTTGTCTTGCTCCCCCTTCAAAGGCCCTTTCAAGAATATTCAGAAGATTAGCACAAGGTATGAGTAGATGGATAACTAACCTTCCCAGGAAAAATGTGTATGTCTTTTAGGAGCAGCTTTGTAGGTTTTGTGATTTCTTTTTTTAATAGTAACACCATTAAGAGATCTATAAAAACACATGCACTCAGAAGATCCTAATTTTCAGTGTCTATAGAATTTCAAGTCATACTTCTAGCCTTAAACATGACAAGCACCAGCATTAAGTTAAACCTTACTTTTTCCAACAAAACAATTATCCTTTACCGACACAGCCTCTGACCAAACACCTAATAAAATTTTAAAAAGGAAATACATGAGTTTATAAAACAAATTCTTTGTAATCTATAATCATTCTTTTTGAAACAAGAACAAGAAAGAAGTGAAAAAAAATCTCTTGTTTTTGTTCTTCCTCTCAGTACCAGGAGGCCTGCTGACATTCACATCCTGTCTTGTGAAATCTAGTCAATAAAGTCAGTAGGCAGAACAAAGCACAGGAACTGATAGGAAATGTGAAACTTCATGTCTGTTCCTTTCCTTTGCACATTCACATCTGCAGACCAGCCAAACTTTTTTTTACCTTGATTTGTCTTGCCGTGGTTTTTCATGTGACTGCTCTATTTCTCCAGAGTTCAAGGAAAAAGACTTCACATATGACATGAGGTATTAACTGTCAATACCTGTTATTTTTATGTCAAGACATAAAACTGGTATGGATTGCCAAGCTTCTTCATGGTGTTCTTTTTTTATCTTAGCAATGAAGAACTAGATTCTGAAGATAATATGGATAAGATCACAATAAGCAGGGAATAATGTCAGCTTTCTTTCCTTGATAAAATATAAGGACCTGATATCTGTTTGATCTTATTCTTTGTCAGGACTAGCTCATTGCCACTAGAAAGCCAAAAAAAACCTCTGTAAAGCTGAACCTTGTGGTATCTGGATCTGGAATTGCATGTTCAAGGGTTTGTGTTCCTGATAGGATGCTCAGAACCAGATAAATCTAAAAGTGTGTGTGCTCTCAAAGAATTCTAATAAGTGTTCTGGAGCAATTCTCATAACAGTTTTTTAGCTCAAGAACACTATTATGGCAAGAAAATCTCTCACCTGTGCTATTCACTACTGACATACTCTGTACACATGTACAGGAGATATTCCTGGCAGCCATGTGGCTGGGAAGCTGACACAGCTGGTTGCAGCTGCGATTTTCTGATGGTGGCCTAAGAGTGGCAGAGCTCCCTCTTTGCATGGGCTGAAGCGCGGGGCGTTTTGAAGGATGCAGCCTACACCAGGGTCAGGCCGCACACTGGGAGCTATTTCACACTTTAATGGTCTGAAGTGCAAGTGTATCCTGAGCTTTTGCATCCCCAAGAGTCTCAGTACTGTAACAGCACAGAACTGTTACAAGTCCTCTATCCATGATTTTCCCAATCTCCTCGTCTGAGGGATCTAAGGGCAGCGTGTTTCTTCCCTAGAAACTCATTGCCTTACCCTTAGGGCCAAGTTTCTTGTTTGAAGTTTGTCTGTGGTGGGTATACTCTGAGATCCTCTGGGTAAGGGTAAAAATGTAGTTCCAGATTTAATGTCAGTATTGTACCTCTAATATTTATTTCTATATCTAACTTCAAGCAATGCACTAATACCAGGCTTTTGTGAAAAATGATAGTCTCTATAGGGTTGTTCTCTTGCAGACATGCTTAGACATATTCACAGGGAAACTGGGTTTTCTGGGCATATGGTAAAAATCAGATTTAAAAAAAAAAAACCAAACTGCCCTGCCTCCCCCCCTACAACAAACAGAAAGCTCAATGCCTGAAGATGAAGTCCAAATCTCCTAAGTGTTCTGGCACTAGATGCCTGTAGCAGGGTACTGGTTCTTACCAGCCTTATCTCAGAGATGCCATTGACAAAACTTATCATGTAATACCTCTAAGTCTTGAAAACTTTGCAACCAATTGTGTCACCAACACAACTGAAACCAAGAGTAAAAATGTTCATTGATACCAAAGGCACGAGGATTTGGCTGATTTATTTTTAACTTCCTTAAAATATGAAGTCCTCCAAGATCATGTGTGAGGGCACTGTAATGTAGTTGAATCCATTTTGAGGAGAGAGTATTGGTAAAAAAGGGTCTGGAAAAAGATTTTCATATTCAAAGGCACATCTCCTTAAAACAGAACTTTAATTTTTAAGTCTTGTTAGACCTTCTGCTGAAGAATACTTGTATACACTGGCTAAATATACTGCAGAAATTGTAGCAGGTGTGGGTGTGATTGTGTAAACTGAATACCAAAAGTAGCTTATGGGCATGCTTTAAACACACTATCAAGATTGCTTCTTTATTTAGACTCTGTGGCATGTTAGGTATGGCAAACTGAAATAAAAGGTGAATGCAAATCTTTAAAAGTCTCAGAGATTCTCCATTATTATTAAATTCCCATTAACATAATAAAAAGGCAATCTTGCATGTAACACTATAGAGTATAAGCCCTGATCTGTTTGTGAACTTCAAATTGAATGATGTTTTATATAAACATCTCTTTACAGCACAAAAATACAACAGTATTAAGTGGGAAAATACCAATTAAGATAGTCAAGCCCACACATTTATTGTATTTTCTTTGTAGGAAAAATTGATCAGGTTTACTTTTGAGAGGTGTTAAGAAAACTTGGCATTTAGTTTAATCCAAGACTCCATTACCTCTGAATTACCTTAATTAATTTTTTCTCAGAATTAGTAAGATATCATTAAATTGCATGTTAACTACCCAACTCTTCGTCACATTCCTCATGTTAAAAATTGAGTGGATATTCTGACATCAAAGTGATTTCTGTCACTCTATCCCTTAAAGTTTCTTAGGGGGTTTACTCCAGGAATGGTAGCAAAATAAATTTACTGGGTTCTCAGGTAAGAGTTCATGTGTTGTAGTAGAAATAATGTGCTTTAAATGCATGTTAATTACAATGAGGAAAAGTCAGGAAATAAAACATTTCTGGTATTTTTGCTTACATTTGATAGCTGGAGAATATTCTTAAAATACAGTAAAGTGTGACTAAGTATTTCAGAACAATTTGTTCTGGTACCATAGTAATATTATTCAAAATAAAAGAAAAAGTCTTGCAGATATTAATGTCATTGGTTTAATCACGCAATTAAAGATGCTGAAATGCATATGGATTTTTCAGGATGAGATGCAAATGACATAATAAATAGCTTGAAATTGGTCTGTCTATAATTAAACCAAAACAGAAGTCTTTAAGTGCTTCCCAATTTTAGTCAATGGCCAGGTAGAAGTGTTCAATTTGGGTACAAAATACTTATTTCTTGATTCTCTGATTATAGAGTAGGATAATTAAAGACTGATGAATGATTTATTAGTTCTCTTAAAATATATACCATCACTTCCATTTTAGCTTCTACTCCTGTTTGCTTGCTGAGCTAAGTATAGATTTGAAGGTCTGAGGGCTTTGCCAGAGACTGTATTGTCTATATTTATAACAATTTTAAAAAGATATCAGTCAGTATTTTAAAAGGTGTTTTTCATTAAGCTTCTATTCTTTTCCCTGCCAGTCTTGTTCTTATTCTGTGCTCAGCATAATCAAGGATAAGCACCTTGGAGTGGTGCAGCAGGAGACACCTACAGCGTCTCGATGTTTTCCATCTGCTCCTGCTGTAACTCCAGCTGTGCTGGCTGGGGCAGCAAAGCAGGCCCTGGAGCGGGGCAAAGCCGTGTTCTGCTCCTGTGTTTCTTGGTGGCTGAGTTGGATTCAATCCTGTGCAGTCAGTTTGGAGATACCCAAGCTTGGAGATGTCCTCTGGGCTTGTGAAAGTCACTTGCTCATCCCCGGACTGAGCTGGGGCCAGCAGTGGGCATGGAAGGGAAGTCTTTCCAAACTCATTATCAGTAGAGCCATATTCTTCTGTGGCCTTCAGCCTGAAGCATATAACTTAAAGCATATAAATAGTTCCAGTTATTTCAGAGGAGGTGACACTTAAGTATTTTACTAAACTGAAGCTCAGCCTGGATCTTTTGGTTTTGATTGTCTTTTGTTGTTTCTGTTTTTATAACAGATATTTTCAATTTAACTGCTCTATGCAATATCAAAGATAAATGGCAAATATAAAATTCATAGGGATGGTGTAGAGGATTTTAAATATTTCAAATTGTAGTTAAGATCTAACAGTATATAATCCATACTGTATGTCAAAGTAAGAAATGGCTATTTCTGCTGGGATGGAATTTTTGTAGCTCAAATCCAAGTGTGTCTTTAAACGAAATCACATATTCTATTGTGCAAAAAAAAAATTATATTCAGAATAGTCTTGGTCAGTAGCGGCTCTTTGAAGTAGATGTGGACCTGCAGGATGCAGAATCACAAAATCATTGGGGTTGGAAGGGACCTCGAGATTATCCAGTCCAAGACAAGGTCATCTAGAGCAAGTGGAACTCGTCCAGGTGGGCTTTGAACGTCTTCAGAGATGAGACATTCAAAACACGTAAATTTATATGTATGTAGCAATATAAATGCAATATATATTGGCCTTATATTTTGATTAATTGAAAGCCAACTGATACGGATATCTGATCTGTAGCCATGATTACTGAACAATAAAAATAATTTATATTATGTAATATTAATCACTACAGGCCAGAGTTTTATTTATCTTTAACAACAATGAAAACTTTAGCTGCAGAGCCTGTAGGACTAATTGTAAAGAAACTCTCTTCTCGGTGTAAGAAAACGGTATAACAACCTTTGTTATGTTAAAGTGAGCAGCGGTTTCGTATCCTTCCAGAAACCTTAGTTTCAGTGAAATCCAGAAGGATCTGGCAAATTAGTTTGGCACTTGAAGATTGCTAATTAGCACATAAAAACTAGACAGAGCCAATAGTTTTCCTCTTACTGCTTCGTCCAAGTAAAACATAACATCCAGCAGGAATACTGAAGCCTGCTCCAATGTCGTGTGTAACCATCAGACATCGATATCTTCTGTCCTGATTTTGAAGGAATGGCACAAAGCTGCTGCCCAGGGCTGACCCAGAGCCCACTTGCAGGGGGAGCCTGGTCTGCCCTGGTGCCACAGCAGCAGAGCGAGGGCACAGGGCAGGGGCCTCAGCCTGGAGTAGCATCTCCCCTTCATAAACAGGTAGAGGGGCTGGATGCAAGCTCACAGGGGTTAATGACAGGGTCTAAAAATGTCCCGCCTTTGAATACATTCCACAGGGGGAGGAATAACAGGGAATCTATTTTGCTGAGAAGCGCTTTATTTTAAGCGTATTTTAAGGAGAAGGCAAAGCCACTTAGCAGGCCAACTTGCACGGAGTGCCCTTGCTGGAAATGTTTCTGCTTTTTCAGAAGGGGATGCTGTGCATGCTAATATGTTGGTGCAGAGCTCAGCTGGGGGAGCTGGGCAAAGCGGAAGAGTAAAGACCTTGTAGGGAGGTTATCCTCCTTTGGGAACAGCTCCTTTGAAAATACCTGCCATTTTGGGCAGCCTGATACATTGTGAAAGAGAGAATTTTCTCTTCAGAAGCCTTTCCCTAAGCCCCGGGGAAAAGTTATTTCTAGCAGGGATGATTAAGCAGTATCCAGAAAGGGGTGCACTCCATTGGAGACGGGGAAATCAATCCTGCCTTCGGTTTGGTGGTGGCATTCTAAGGAATGCTGGTAGAGCCCCCGAGAGCCTTCTGGCACAGGTGGTTCCTGTGTGCAGTGTCTGAGAGCTGGGCTGGAGGATACAGGGACATCTAATACCTGCTCACACCATACAGGGAATTTCTGTTTCTCTCCGTTAGGAAGGTATTTAAATTCACTTGGCAGTCTAAGCACACGAGTTCTTTTTGAAAGAGGTTTACTGCTGAAGGTTATGCTGTGCTTGTCATTAAGTCACAGAGTTTTAAGCGTTAGAGTTCTGGATAGTAAAACTGCAAGTAATTTCTACTGACCACGGTCCACTAGAAACTGTAAACTGGATTCTTTTTAAGTAGGGATAGTTTACAGCAGTCCTGCTAACAGATGGGAGAAAATGCTGCAGCGTCTTGATTTCTTTGCAACATAACAAATATTTCTACCTCACCTATTCTTTTTTTAATTATTATTTTGTATTAGAATGGGAGCACAATCTTTAATCACTCATCTCAGATTTCAGATATGTCTGCATGGAGTGAGAGAGGATAGTGAAGGCTGTGAATGGCATTATGGCAAATATTTTGCTATAGGCATTGTTTTAAGATGGAGGCCTTTTTGACAAGAAAAAATATAGGTTTTTACAGTGTTTATAACTAATTAATGTTATTCTTTTCTGAGTAAAATTATTCCTGTGCAGTATCAGCTTAATCTCCCTTGAAGTACATAAAACAAGGGAAATGACAAACAATCTCCACATTAACCTCAGGAAAGCAAATGTTGTTACTAAAATGCATTTCCATTTTATATGAGAGTTATGATTTTTTGTGAATAACATTTCTCTTTGCACCAAAAGGATATTAAAGCAATAAGGAAGATGGAATTTTGAATTGGAAAATTAGTCACCCCTAAGAATAAAACTTCCTTTTGAAAATGGGAATGTTAATTATTAATCACCTCCAGACACTGTCTCCTGGAGGTTCTATGAGGTTTTTCTTTATTTGATTATATACATTTTTGACTGATTAACCAATTTTTTTTTTATTCTTCTGAGTCATAAATTCAGGCACCTGCTGATTAAAGTGGAATTTATCAAGTGTAGGACAGCCTCTTGTGACAAAGCAGTTTAAAGAGCAGAGAAAAACAGGAACTGTTGCATTTAAAGATGTTGAAGACATAGTTCAGAGGAATTTTTTTTCTCAGTCTCTCACACACACCTTTACTGAAGACTGAAAATTTCCAGGCAGTCAGATTTCCTTTTTTCAGTTTCTCTGCATTTGTTTAAAGAAACTGAGTATAAAGAGAATAACCTTTTACACTCTACCCCAAGTTGTTTGAGGGTCTCTTATTTTTCTGTTAGATATTGTCCTGCCCAGCAAGCAACATCCTTTCTTCCAGCCAAAAACGACAGCACTGATTTTTTTTTCACAGCTGCATTAAGCAGCACCATGGGCTATGCATGACCACGAGAATTGTTTCTAGGTGACTAAAGCTTGTGCTGGAGGAATGCTGATGGAAATGGATGTGCTCAGCTCCCTTTTGGCTTTGTATATCAAACTCCTTTGTTTCATGCCTTAAATCTGGCTCATAATTTAGGCAGTAGGTTGTCAGACACTGAAAACATTAAGTGCACTGATCTGTGGGCTTGTGCTTGCCTCTGAGAATTTTTCAGTAGGAACCCAATAGAGCCAATATGAAAAGTTCTGTGTGGTTTTGTTTCTATTTCTTTCTAAATTTTCATATATAATATGATTTTATCCTGGTATGAGAGGTGGGATTTCTTCAGGTCTGTAGCTGATTCAGGAGCTGATGGCTGCCAAATAGTATGCTTATAAAAAGGGAAAAGACAAGAGATGTGAGATTGACCCCTCCATTACCGATGCCGTGAGTTTGTGGAGTTCTGAGTGTTAGCATTATTGGGTTTTGTCATTATGATTTTCAGGGCCGACTGGCTGGCCCTGTCATTGGCAGAAGGATCTCTCTTAAGGGATTTGGTGAAAGATTTCCTTGTTCCTTGGTTTATAGCAGCTATCAGGACCACATCAGTCAGGGTTGCCTCAACAGACTGTGGAAGCTGGAGTAAGGTCTGACATTACGCTGTCCCAAACCTACCCTATGGAGTAGAAAAACATAAGGAAAGGATTCTCACTAGAGGCAGATTCACAGAAAAGGATAGCTTTTAACTGGGGAATGTATTTACCTCCTTAACTGGTTGTAGGATTAGGGGATTTTATTAAGTTATGAGACCAAGGTCAGAAAAATGTATCTGACTTCTACAGAAACAGGTAGGAAATGCGACATTCAAAATACCACAACTCTGTTACTTATATCAGCATAACGAGCAGTAGTGGTCAGAAATAAATACATTAGAAAGGCAGCTGTGGTTCAAATCACTCTTACTCTGATTCTGTTCTGTCTGCTCTGGATTTATTGCATGCAGTGGCACAGAGTGGCACAGCAAGGAGTTGTCTTTTTGCTGCAGCAGGCCTTCTTTAGCTTTGAATGTTAAATCATTTCAGAATAAACAGCAACTGAAATGACTGAAGTGAATGTAGTCTACTAAAGAATTTTGCACTAATGATTTCTACAAAGGGAATTCAGCCTTGTTAAAAAGTATGTAAACAGTAAGAAGCAATTCTAAAGCCCTCTGATGTCAATTGAAGTCTTTCTATCTCAGAAACTCATATATGTTTACTTTAGAAAAGCAGCTTCTCTACAGTGGAATGCTCACAACAATTTCAAAAACAGCAAAGCAATTAGTTTTCTTAGGCTGGGGTTGCTGAGGCTATGTAAAAAGAAAAAAATAGGAGACATCTAAGCAATGGGTTGGGAGGAGGATGGAATAAGGGTCTTTTATGGTGGAAAACCAACCTTAGCTTTCAAATCTCTCAATGAATCTCAGCAACCTACAGTCTAGCAGCAATGTCATTAAAGTAATACTAAAATTGCCATGTGATAATGATCTATATGGTATTTTATCTAACTTGTGATAATAGTTCACTTTAATTCCGACAAGAAATGAAAACTGAATAAATGTTTAAATAAATATAGCCTATTGTGCTGAAACCTTTATGTGAAGATAGGCTAATCTTTCCTCAATCTTTCAAGGGACCATCTTATAACTTAAGCATAAACTTGTACGGTTTTCATTATTTTTACATTGTGCTTTTAGAAATCATACTGCAGATAAAAATTGGTTTTCCATAGCATACAATACATATTGTACATGAGGCCAGTACTTTAAATTCAATGGCCAAACTCATCTAGTTCTTTCCACCTGCCCTAAAAGAGCAGTGTTGCCCAGACAAGAAACAGGGAGTAATTTTCTTTGCTCTTCACTCAGAGAATATGATTAATCCCTAACACGTAAGGGGACACAATGCAACTGGATATTCCTCCTTCCTTTTTTTGCTTGGTGACCCATCCAATGAACACATTAGTGAAAGGCCCTGTTTTGTGACTGACTCTGAAGCGTGATGTACCTAAAATGCACAAACAGACTTCAAAAAACTGTGCTTATTCCTGGGAGAAACAAATTATCAGAAATATATTAGTGGCTAAAGCTATAATACTAGAGACAATTCTTGAGACAGAAGGAAGCCTTCTTCCGTGATATTAGGAATTAGCAGAATGAAGGAACCTCTCTAATGTGTTCAAAAATAGTTACTAAAATAATCATTCTTGATCTGTCTGATAACTTCTTGCATAGGCTGTGGTTTCAGGTACGCACAAGACTAAGACTGAAGACTGAATGGATGGGAATTTTTCCTCACCTAACTTGAACTCCCTCCCAAATAGGTGCCTGCATCTGGGCTGCTCACCTAGAGTCCCTCCCAGACTCATTTCTAGGGTGTGGTTTTTGTCTGCTGGTTCAGACAACTGCCCCAGGGTGGGACTACTTGTACCTAGACCCAACCTGCTTCTCCCTTGTGTCTCCAAAGGAGTCCAAACTCCCTGACAAAACGGAGCAGGTTACAGCAGGTCTGACACCAGCTGAGATGAACCCTGCCCGAGGGAAGGTGTTCACCCAAAGCGAGGTGCTGCAGCTCTTCTGCCAGAGGAGAAAACGTTCTTGTGAATAAAGTCAGACAAAGATTTTTGTAATGCTCAGAGATGATGGAAATAAAAGTAAAATTTATTTTAAAAAAAGAAAGAAAATGTTGTTGCCCAAGGCAAGCTTTTAGTAGCATTTTGTCTCTTAGTTCAGTTCAGTGAGTAAATTCACTGCTAATGGTTTACAAAGAAGTTGCTACAATAGATGTTACCCCCTTCCCTCCCGCCAAGCTACCTATACAAAAGGCTGCTATGGTGCTCATTGTCATGCCTCCCAAAAGGCCCACCTTCCCCAGCTGGCACACAAGGTTAAGAGTGCAGCACATCTGCTGAGGCTTCTAGCAGCTGAGGACAGGAGCAACTAAACTCTGAATTTGCTTCTGCTGCATGCTACTTAACATCATAATTGAAATCTTGATTATTATCTTCACAATAATAAATTCTTTTTTTGCTGATACACCTTTTTTTAGCTGGAGACTTTAGAAGGTCCCAAGTGTTATGCTTTCTACTTCTTTAATGTAAGATATTACGTAATGTATTTGCCTGTCATGCCCTTGGAAGAGGACTCCTTGTTCATTGATTGTTTACACAAAACAGAAATGCACAAGTCTCTAACAATAAGAATCTGTCTAATCAGTCTGACATTTGCACTGATTACAGAAGGGCATGAAGAGATTGAGCTCAGACTTCCCAGTTGTTACACAATATCAACTCACCCAGCAGAGCGGTAGAACTAGAACTTTTTGGGAAGTTTTGCAAGTAGTCCAACTTCTCTTCAGTTTTTAAAGATCTCTGTAAACTTGTGACTCTTCACCTCCTAGTCAGCCTTGACAGGGTTAGCTTTTTTCCCTAGCATCACCTTGCCTTAGTCATTTTAGTCATTGCTCTGGATGCAGCTTGGACTTGCCTCTGAGCGCAGCTGAATCCTAAAGGTTTCCCCTGAGCTGGTCAGTGCTGTAGCAATACACTAAACATAACCACAGACCCACAGCTCTCACATCTCGTGTGTTCCACGGTTCAGGAATTATCAGTAGGTCAGTGGAATGTAGAATATATATAGTAGAATGTATATATATATATATACACATAAGTATATACTTAAGTAGAATGTACAAATGGATAAGTTCATTTGTATTTGTCATACAAAACTTTTCAGGGAGCTTAAAGTCTGACTTCAAATCATCCTTTTGCTGGGTTAAGGGAAGGTTGTTCAGATCTGTAGCTCTAGAAACATGCTTATGGGTATGAGCTCAAACTATTAGTGGTCCATTTTCTCACTCTAGACTGAACACAAAATCTGAGTAATTAATGCCTTGTATTTACTTAATGGGGTTTTTGGAAGACAAATTTTGACTGAGTATTGAAATATAACTCTAACTCACCCAGAAGTTCAAACACTGAATCCTTGTTAAACTAGACTGAAATATGATTAGAACTCAGCCCATATCTAACATTTACTTCTAAATGGCAGTGGTAGCATTAGGTTAGTTCCCCCACTGGCACTCTTGGCAGAACAACAGGGCTTATATAAGATGCTTTTGCGTAAATGCATATTAACAGATAAAAGAAATTCAACACCTCCAAGAGAAGACCTGAGAAAGATGATCAGTATTTCTTTATTACAGACTTGCATTGAGTGTTGGAAATTTGGGAGTTGGGGATCATTTTATTCCTATTTCTATTGTGGAGTTCTAACAGTTGATTTAACCTAGCCATGGTTTGATTTATGTCTCTGAACAATGAATGCAAAATGGAACCAAACTTCACAAAGTTGTTAATAGACTTAATACCAGATGGGAGTTCTGTTTTTTCCCCTTTATTCCCTCAAGAGTCTGTCACTGCCACTAGACAGGAATAGTGTTTTCCCCTTTACAAAGGGAAGCCCTCTGTGGTAATGCAAGAGTAAAGAAAAGGACAGTCTCATCTCTGTGTGGCTGCTCTCTGGTGTAATACTGTGAAAATTAGAAACTCTAATTTTTCTATGTATTATTAGGAAAATATTAAGATTTCACAGCTGAAGAGCAGTAAGGAAGGGCAAGTGATTCTGTTGATATAGCTGTCAAATTTCAGCACATTAAAAGGTTAAGAACTTGGTGTCTTGCAGCAAAGATTTTTAAGAATCTGATATTCCAAATCTCTATCCAGCATCAATTGCAGCAGAAACTCTCAGAATAATTTGCATAGCAACTGTTGCTAAGAAAAAAACCTGCAGCCTAAACCAAATTTCTGATAAATTCAAATCCTATCAGCATTTCCAGCAGCTGGAGAAGACTAAATATACATAGTTCAAATGGCTGGCTTCCTCCAGCAATGGTATTTTTAGATGTTTCAAAGAAAAATAATGATTCAGAACACACAAATATTCTTGCTATATATAAGCTGGGGGGGAGGGGGGAATGGCCATATCAAGGCAGCAGAGCCTCTAGGTTT
The DNA here is from genome assembly GCA_013400975.1 of Atrichornis clamosus. Classification (NCBI taxonomy): domain Eukaryota; kingdom Metazoa; phylum Chordata; class Aves; order Passeriformes; family Menuridae; genus Atrichornis; species Atrichornis clamosus. The sequence continues at coordinate 530,539 of WBMZ01001655.1, forward strand.
CAGATGTGTTATCTGACCACGGGCATAATTCATGTCTGAAATAGGAGGCACCTGCTCAAGCCAAGTGACTGATGCTTAGAGGAAGCTTCTGCTTCCCCCAGGCTCAAGCACCCTTCAGAGTGGTGAAATGGGTGTTTCACAAAGGCCTCTGAGTCAAAACCTAAACTATCCCAAATTTATAGAGCTTCTCTTGTTAAGAGGTGATCCTAAGTCGCAATGGGAGGCAATAAAGAACCTCAGATTGGTCCCCACACTCCATTTCTAGCTGAGGTTTGTTCACAAGTCCTTGACTCAGAAGTGTTAATCTCCCTAAAGATTTCCTCTGGTGCAATGCTTTTGGGAAAATGCGCCTCCGTACCATCTGAAATGACATAATAAAAGGTTAAAGAAAAATATGTGGACTATTTCCCTTAGGAAAAGGGAAAAAATCCCTACCCCACAAACTACCATGGCATGCAATGCATAGATAAAATCAAATATGTTGACTAAAAGAAAAGACTGGTATGATGTAACCTGTCAATAACACTACTGAATGAGTACAGACCAAAGGAAGCCTAAATTATCATTATTTCAGCAAAAACCCTCTTAAGTCTCTGGCTTCTTGCTGTAACAAACCTGTCATAGACAAGGTCTAGGATTGCCTGTAGACTGGACAAGTGGATGACTGGAACGCCCGGCACAAAGAGCTAAATATCTGCACAGTAAAAATAAGGATGCTCATATTTCTTTCTCTGAAACAAACTCCTGTCAAGCAGACTCCTTTATTTTCTTCTAAAGAAAAGACATGTTCTTTTGTTGCTATCCGTCTCAGCCATGCTGTTTGCAGAAAACTGACAAGATAGAAATGATTGTAGTTTTTTTTTAAAAGAAAATATTAATCTCTCCTTCTAAATGCATAAAATATCTTTGCATAAACTTAAATCTACATGTCTCTCTGTGTGACTGCCTTTGCCAATAACAAATTCAGGTAGCTAAAACTTTCCTAATTATTTTTGTAGCTCTTTGGAAGTTATGGCTTCAGTATTGCATTTTCTTGTAATGAAAAAGAAAAAGCTGTTTTATTTATAAAGTTCCCAGGCTCTGTCTGGAACATTACCAAGCCAAGCATGCTGACCATACCTGCCAACGAAACACAAACTGCTGCAGGCCTTGTCTGCCCTTATGGCCTGCCTAGTTTGTCCCATTTTCATGCGAAGTGGGCATAATGCTTTCAAGAGCACTGCAGGAAGCAGCGGCCAAGACTCCATTTTCAGGTCACTGATAAAAGAGTATAACACTGCACTCTGCTCAAGGTATCTTTTCAACATATATTCAATCAGAATATATTTTTCTCTGAAAGTAGCTGGGTCAACAGTCTACAAGACCTCAGAGGCGTTACGAAGTATCCAAATTTTTAACATTTACTCAGTGACCTTTCTGTAGTTTTTCTATAAATCCTGTAGTCCCTATTCAAATCCTCTTTTGGCTAAGTTTTGTCTAGTTGCTCCTTTTCAAGTTGAACTGTCTTCCTCCATCAAAAACTAGAAAAAAGTTCTCACGGGCTCTTGTCTCTCAGATGTGGCTGCAGAAGTCAGAAACACGGTGCGTGTTACTGGTGCCTTTTCAATACCACTTTAAATACAGCAGCAGTCGAATGGCATTTGCTTGGCTGGATCAAGTGGCTGGTGCTTGAACTGCAGGACACAGGAGCCATTAGCTGCTACTTAGCTGGTGCCCACAGATCATGGCAAGAATTTACAACGTGGGTCCCTCCCAGCCACCCCTCCAGTCCCTTGTGCTGCAGGGAAGGAGGTGGAGATGAAGGCTCAGGTTCTCCCGAGATGATGGGGAAAGACCAGTGCTTTTAGATGTGCTGTGAATCCCAGCTCCTGTCCTCTGCAGAAACAGCCGGGGCTCTCCAGCATTAGCTCACTCCTGCTACGCACCCGGCAGGCCTCAAAGGCAGTTCCTGTGTGCGGTGAGGAGCTGTGGTTTGGATTTATCACACTTGCTACGTAAACTCAGACCTGCTGGCACATGCTGTCAGCCAGTGCAGAACACTTCAAAAATTTCAGAACTTATCTCTGTGCCCATAAAGAATGAAAAGGATTTTTTCCTTTGAATGAAAGCTTGATGTCCTACATGGGACTCGTGATTTTGTGGCATTGTCAGTCTTAGGAAAATGGAGTCACTTAAGTGTATATATATATA